>CAUYLG010029654.1:0-41567 GCA_963573385.1 Cacajao melanocephalus | reverse complement strand
TATTAATGTTCTTAGTTTCTTTGCATTGGGATAGTACAAGTTCTTTTAGCTCACAGAAGTTTCTTCTTATCCACCTTCTGAAGCCTGATTCTGTCAGTTGATCGCACTCATTCTCCATCATGCCTTGTTCTCTTGCTGATGAGGAGCTGCGATCCCCTGTAGGAGGAGAGGCATTCTGATTTCGGGTGTTCTCAAACTTTTTGCACTGGTTTCTTCCCATTTTTGTGGACTTATCCACCTGTCATCTTTGTAATTGCCGACTTTCAGATTGGGTCTGAGTGGACGTCCGGCTTGTTGGTGATGAAGTTTTTTCTGTTTGTTAGTTTTCCTTCGGCAGACACCCTTTCCCCGCAGAGCTAGGCTTTCCCAGGTTCAGCTGTGCTTACTGTGAAACTCTCAGTCCTCAGCACTTCCAATTGCTGTTCTTGTGGGGATGGGACCAGCCAAGCCTGACTCAAAGGGCACCTGGTCGCGTATACTCCACACTGAGAAGCGCCGTGCCATGCTGGGGCGCTGGCGAAATAGCTGCGCCGGCCAAAAGAGTCGCGCTGGTGACCTGAATGGCTCCTCTGTTGGGTAGCTCCCAGTTTGTGTTCCACAGAAATTCATCTGAAATTGTGGTGTCCACACACTCTCTGCGCTTTCATTGGAAGCTACAATCCTGAGCTGTTGTTAATCGCCATCTTGGATCTCTCTCCGCCTGGTGATGATGTTTTTTCTGTTTCTCAGTTTTCCTTTGGCGGACACCCCTTCCCCACAGAGCTGGACCTTCCCGGTTTGGCTGTGATTGCTGTGAAACTCTCAGTCCTCAGCGTTTCCAATTGCTGTTCTCCTTGTGGGGATGGGACCAGCCAAGCCTAACTCAAAGGGCACCCCGTCCCGTATACTCCGCACCGAGAAGCGCGGTGCTGGAGTGCTGGCAAAACAGCTGTGCCGGCCAAAAATGTCGCACTGGCGACCCGTGTGGCTCTTCCGCTGGGAATCTCCTGGTCTGTGGGCAACAAAAATTCATCTGAAAGTGCAGCGTCCACTCGCTCTCTGTGCTTTCACTGGGAGCTACAATCCTGAGCTGTTGTTAATCGGCCATCTTGGATCTCTCCCCGCAACAGCATTTTGGTATCAACAAGGGTAAAGGTCATATGTCTATTTGCTACAGGGCTAAAATCTTCATTTTTCCCTGAAGCTATTCCTTTCCATGATCACACGTGGAAAAGGAATATCTTTACATTACCTGTGACATCAAACTCAAACCTGTGTGGAATGAGCTTTGATGATATTAGAAATCGCTTTGCGACTGGGCGCAGTGGCTCATGCCTGTACTCCCAGCACTTTGGGAGGCTGAGGCCGGTGGATCACCTGAAGTCAGGAGTTCGAGACCAGCCCAGCCAACATGGCGAAACCATGTCTTTACTAAAAATACAAAAATTAGCCAGGTGTGGTTGTATGCGCCTGTAATCCCAGCTACTTGGGAGGCTGAGGCAGGAGAGCCGCTTGAACCTGGGAGGCAGAGGTTGCAGTGAGCCAAGATCATGCCGTTGCACTCCAGACTGGGCAACAGAATGAGCCTCTGTCTATAAATAAATATAAATGCATGCATAGATTTAGTTGCTGCCTGAGTTTGGGGTGAAAATCAAGGGATTAAACCTTCCTTCCCATCATGTCACCTGAAACCATATATGATATGACTCACTCTAAAAAGGTAGAAACATTGGCATTAGGAAAAATCCATGCAATTACGTCCTGAGAGGGAAACTTTTCTGGTTTCTTAATATCTATGTAATTGGACAGCCCTTTAGACCGCATAATTCTGCCTAGACTCTAGGAAATGTCTATATATAGACCATTCGTTAAAGTTAACTTTCTGCACAAATACTAAAGCAGACAGTGTTTTGCATCCCAATTCAGCAAAAAGAAAAATAAAATAAATATGTAACAAACATCTTTGTGTCTGCTTGTATTTGGTTGTCTTGGATGACTAGAAGTCAAGACCCTGTCCTAAAGGAGTTACCAGTTAATAGATGAAGATTTCAACACAGTAACTTCTATGAATAGGGCAAGCATGGGGTTCAGTGGAAGCTTGAGGCTGAGAGAAGGCTTCCTGGAGGAGGCAATGCCTGTGCTGAATGGTAAGGCATAAGTAGTAGTTATCCAAGTGAAGAATGAAGATGTTGCAGGCAAGGGGAAAACCACGAGCACAAAATGAAGGACAAAAAGTGGAAGCCAGTGCTAGAGACTAGACAGAAGCCAAAGCCAGGAGAGCCCAGCATGCCAAGTTAAGTTGTTTAGACTTTATGTCCTGTGGGCAATGAAGAGCCATTGAAGGGATTAGGCAGGGGTGTGGAACTGTCAGATTTGCTTGGAGAAGGATGACTCTGGCTACTCATTCAAGAAAGCTAAACTGGTAATGGTGGTTAGCGTTTATGGTAGCCATCTTTCCTTTTTCTCATGTAGAGTCACAAATAGTGTGCTCTGTGTAATCTGAACTGTAACATTTTTTCATTGAAAAAGTAATGCCCTCCTGTCCCAGGTATGTTCACATTTTGTTTGCCCCCACAATGAACCCAGTGTGTGTTGACTTGGCCTAGTCACCTGGCAGGAGTAGGATAGACCCCCAAGGAAGAGTGTCAGGGTGTTAGGAGCAGTGCAGCTCTCTGATCCCTGGTAGCCTTTCCAGCTCTAATGTTCTGTGATTCTTTGAAGGTAATGATAATTATCCACAGAAATGAAGCTTTTCAACAAAGAAGGAAAAATTAAATTCTAATCAGAAAACTACCCTGCGTCAAATTTAACTCCCAAATACAAAGCACCTCTATTAGTTAAAAAACAGGAACGGTCTTTAACTATAAAGAGCTACAAGAAGGCTGCAGGGAGTAAGACTTACATGGCCATAAGAAAAATGTAGGTGAAAGCATTTGGGCAGCAAGGATGGTTCGACATTGAAACGCTGAATGTTTTTATAATGCCTCAGTGGTGTTTGTTCATGTGTAAAGGGATGCAAAATATCCTGATTCCTTCCATTTAGAATGTTGTGATGCCCTTTAAGATAACTAGACTTTCTTTTCATTCTGTCTCCAGTGAACAAATGTCTATTGAATGCCTGCTTTGTGTCAAGCATTGTGTGGGAGATACAGTAATAAACAAGACCCACTTTGTTCCCTGAAGCAGGCAAAGCCAGAGTTTGGGAATGGTCCTGGAGGGGTCACTCTATTTTCTAAATCTTGGATGCCTTAAGTGCTGCTCTTCTTAAGATATTTAATACTTATTAACTTAAACCTCCTGAGTTCTTCACCGCACCAAGAGCTGATGTATCTGTACCAGTCATCAACCTCACTGTTCGTAAGCACCATGAAGATGGAATTTTCACCACCAGCTAGCTTTCTCTTGTGGATATGGTGATGAAACATTGGAATTTTATGGTTCAAAAACCTTCCGGCTTACAAATCAATCAACAGTACCCGAGTGGAGTCTCCCAAAATAAATCTTTTTTATTTTTTTAAGTTTTTGCCTTTCCCTACAATCTAGTGTTTCTAAAGTCCTAAAGTAATAATTTAAGAGCAAGCTATAGTTTGGCTGATGCTTTGAAATGATGACTATTGCTGCATAAGTGTACAAGATGCCTTCTTTAGAAATTTTGAGCAGAAGGGCTCATGAACAATTTGATGAGAAGAATTTTTCTATTGACCTTAGAATTAGAAGTATGCTATATAACCTTAAACTTGGAAAACAAAGTAGGGAAAAGTCTTGAGAAAGAGATAGAGAAAAAGAAATATTTAAGCGACATAAAAATGAGGGAGTGAAAAAGAGAATGCTCTGATTTGTATCCAATAATTTGGCAGATACAGTTCAGGAACAGTTCATACTTCTGAAAATATTATTCCTGTCTTGACGCCAGCCAAGGTCAGGCAGTTCTTAGGTTATCTGCTGCAGTTGCAGAAAGATCTGTCACAAAGCAGAGCCCAGCCAGCTACCTTCTTCACAGTGAATCTATTCTTCCTTCATTTATGTCTTTTCCATTGCCTGTTTCTCTTCATCATTTTATCTAGTTATCTTTAGCTAGACTGCAGTGTGCTTTGGTGTTTATGTGAGGGACAAGAGGAAACCTAAGGGAAGAATGATTATCACTGCATTAACACAGCTCCCAGACCTATAGATGCTCATTGTGTTCTAATGAGGCTTCAATTTTTACATGGGGAGTTACTGTCATTGAGGCCTAGACGGGCACAGATGTGGGCCGTAGGCTGCATGCTAGAACCGCTGAAAGCGGTGCCTTCTCTGTAACTTACTGCTATTGACTCTGGTCACTGAGTGGGTAGACACAGACACCTTTTTGGCTGCCTAAAGGAGCTATTATGTGATTCAAAGAGGTAGAAAGGGCCTTCTGCCCAAGTTGCCTGGAGCTTGACACTTGTTCCACTCTGAGTGATACTGTTAAATACCAAGCTGTGACTTACTTTGATCATACATATGCCTCTGGAAGAGATGCTGATTGTCATCTCAGCATGGTGTTTCTTTTTTTTTTTATCAGATATGATTTTTCCTAAAGGGAGGAATCTGGGTAATTTTTAAGAATGAGGAAGCTTCAGGAGGACAAGACCAAGCAAAGACTTGGCAATGCCAAAGCTAAATATTCCCCACCAGGAGTAGAGATACTGCCTGGAAAAAAAAAAAGAAACATCAGAGGTTTATAAGATCAAACAGATAGTGGCTTTCTCGCTTGCTTTGTAGCATGGGCTGGTGTATTAGGCTGTTCTCACATTGCTGTAAACAAATACCTGAGACTAGGTAATTTATAAACAGAAGAGGCTCTGGGTATGGTGGCTCACGTCTGTAATCCCAGCACTTTGGGAGATGGAGGTGGGAGGATCACTTGAGCCCAGGAGTTTGAGACCAGCCTGGGCAACATTATCAAACCGCGTCTCCACAAAAAAAAACAAAAGTTAGCCATAGTGGCATGCACCTGTTGTCCCAGCTACTCAGGAGGCCGAGGTGGGAGGATCACTTGAGCTCAAAAGGTCGAGGCTGCAGTGAGCCATAATTGTACCACACAGTCATGCCACTCAAAAAGAAAAAAAAGAAAGAAAAAGGAAAGAAAAGAAAAGGGGTTGAATTGGCTTACAGTTCTGCAAGCTGTACAGGAAGTATGGCAGCATCTGCTTTTGGGAAGGCCTCAGGAAGTTTCCAATCATAGTGAAAGGCAAAGCGGGGGTAGGCACTTCATATGGTGAAAGCCAGAGCAACAGGGCGAGTGGGGAGGTGCCACACACTTTTAAACCACCAGCTATCACAGGAACTCACTATCTTGAGGAGAGTACCAACAGGATGGTAGTAAAGTATTCATGAGAAGCCACCCCTATCATCCAACCACCTCCCACCAGGCCCCACCTCCAACATTAGGGATTATATTTCCAGTAGATTTGGGCAGGACAAACTATATCAGCTGGCTACATTACCTCTCTAAGACTCAGTTATCCTTATCTGTAAAACAAAGATAATTATCCCAACCACAGAGCAGGGTTGGTAAGGATGATTGCATATATAAAACACTCAGCTAGTTCCTACCTCATATAGTAAGCAGTGAAATAAACAGGGATCTGCCAACACTCTTAGTTCTCTATGCAGGAAACCATGTGATATAGACCTTCATAATTATAAGGAGTACTTGTTGGAACATTCCATTTAACGTTAACACCTAATCCAATAAAGTGTGTTTCCTAAGTACCATAATGAGATGACAGTGTGGTAGCAGGGTAGACAGAGTCCAAAGGGTCCTTAAAAAGTTAGTATTCTGGCCCAGCGTGGTGGCTCATGCCTGTAATCCCAGCACTTTGGGAGGCCGAGGTGGGTGGATCACCTGAGGTCAGGAGATCAAGATCATCTTGGCCAATACAGTGAAACCTCATCTCTACTAAAAATACAAAAACTTAGCCAGGCATGGTGGTGGGCACATGTAGGCAGGAGAATGGCTTGAACTCGGGAGACGGAGATTGCAGTGAGCCAAGATCGCGCCACTGCACTTCAGCCTGGCAACACAATGAGACTCCGTCTAAAAAAAAAAAAGCTGATATCCTGTGTGACGTGACTGAAGGGATGAAGGCCCTTGGACAAGAGGTGTGATCCTGAAATGAGCCGCTGTGTCCCAATGGCCAGAAAGGCCTAGAATAAGAAAGAAATCAGGAAGCTTCTATGAATGTTGTTATTCCTAGCCAGTTGTCTCTTCTAATGTTTGTGGGAGGGAAGAAGAAGAAAGTGAGGAAGGAAAGAAGGAACAAAGAGAGTAAAGGAAAGAAAAGAAGGGAAAAAGGAAAGGCCAAGTCATGGTAGACATAACGTACAGGTCACCTTGCCCCCATATCCTTGCTGACCCTCAAAGGTCATCTTTGAGCAAGGTATGGTTTCCCTAATAGCTTCTGTTTATGAAGCACTTACAATATGCAAGGCACTGTGCCCATCACTTTATATACATTATTTTGTTTACTCTTTCCCACAATTTTATGAGGATGATTCCATTCCTATCCTAACTTTACAGCTGAGGAAGCAGAATCTTTAGTGAGATACGTTGTAACTAGCCAGTGGCAAGTCCGAATTTGGAGCAAGGTATGTTTACTTCCAAAGCAGTTACTGAGAACTTGAGGCCATCTGTCCCTCTGTCACTATGTTTATAGCTCCATCCATCACCCCATCTGTCTCTCACAATGTCCTGGGACCGTGCTGCAAGCATGGGAATGACCACAGTGTAAAGAACCGACTCTAGTCTCATAGCAGCTTACAACCTAGTAAACATCACAAGTTAACAAGGTCTGCTTTCTTCATCTCTATCTGATAACCTTCATCTTCTACTCTGAGTTACCAAGAGTAGAACTAGACTCTTGGTGAAAGCGAGCATTTGAAGGACAGAGTCAAAAATTCCTTAGAGTATAGACTTCTCAGGGCAGAGCCCAACACTTGGGAAATGAAGCATGCTAAAAGAGGAGTCTAATAGACCTAAAGTGAATGTCTTCAAACCCACCACTGAGTTATTAAGCAAAAGGCTCATTTCCTTAAAAAAAAAAAAAAAAATACAAAGAAATAGTAACATGCAGAGATGCATCCAGAGTTGGAAGAAATTGGAAGCTGTCTTGGAGCTTTGTATCTTTGCTCTGCCACTGGCCTAGCTTATGCTTCACTGATGCTTGTGCATGTTGAAAATTACCAACACCACCATCCCTCCAGATCGCACACACTCTCTGCCCCCCCGCCACCCACCCGCCCGCTTCTCTTCTCTTTCTCCAGTGAAA
Organism: Cacajao melanocephalus; assembly: GCA_963573385.1. Classification (NCBI taxonomy): domain Eukaryota; kingdom Metazoa; phylum Chordata; class Mammalia; order Primates; family Pitheciidae; genus Cacajao; species Cacajao melanocephalus. The sequence continues at coordinate 34,293 of CAUYLG010029654.1, read as the reverse complement.
CCTGGGTCCTTGCCTCCTTTTCTGTGCCACTCTCTTTCTGACTTTCCTAGTGCCTGTTCCCGCTCTCCCCTAAAGACTTATTCTCAGTCACCATGCCTTTTGACTACCCAAATTCCCAGCTGACACTTCTCTGCCACTTGTACAGGATCCAGTTTTCTCACTTCTTTCAACTCTTTTTCTCCCACTCTCCACCGCCCCCACCCCCATTCATTCAATTGAACTCAGCTGAGAATTAGGAAAACAAAACTACCTAAACTAATTCAAACTAAGGTGTAAAGGACTGATTTCCATCCCTTTATTCCAGCTGTGAGAGCATGGGCTTAGGAGTCCCACAAATCAGGGTTAAAATCCAGTTCATGTAATATGCTAGCTCTTTGGCTTTGGGCGGGTTGTTGAACTTCTCAGAGCTTCAGTTTCTTCCTCTGTAACCCATAGAGAGTGGTTGTGAGGACATGTGTGTTAAGCTTTTAGCACAGTGCCTAGCTCATACTAAGCACTCTATGAATGGTAATGGCTATCAGTTTTGAGTTTTGTAGGGTTTTTTATGTATCTTTGTAAGAAGCTGTCCTTGATGGGAAGATGTAGGTGATTTGGGTGCACTTTAGAAAACTGTGTTGTCACCTTTTTTCCTGAAGAAAAGACAGGCTCTTTTATAGAGGAAAGGGGCCACCCAGTCTAGACCAAGAATGCTCAGCCTTCATTATCTCCCCCTATTAGCTCTAATCCTTGGGAGGATGAGCATTTTCTACTGGTTAAGAGAAAATCCAGCACAGTTCAGCAAACATTTACGAAATTCTTACTGTGTCATAGGTTCTGGAGAAACAATAAAGTCTAGGACATAGACCCTGGGCCAGGCACTAACAGCTTGTTAGGAAATCAATATACAAACAGATTGTTACAAGGCGGAGTCATGACAACGATGTTAGCGATATCAACCAGTGTCTTATGGGAACACAGACATAATTGATTCACCTAATCCGGGTTAGAGAAGGGGACCTTGAGAAGGTAACCACTGAGCTGAATCTCTTGTTCTTAGAACTGGTAAAGTATTTTGCCTTAAAAATCTAATTAAACATATTATTGATATACTACTTAGATATTCCCCCAGCGTCCCAATCCAGGCTTTTCAAGTGACCTCAGGGCCAATATGTGCCCTGCCTCTGACCCCTTTCAGTCTTCCAAGTGAGTCTAAAATTGCTTGATTCCACTGTATAAGAGTATCTCTAGTTACTCTCAATGACCAGGAAGCTGATAAATTTCTTTTCCGTAACCACAAAATGCAATAATCATTATGCCAACTGTTGAAAATGGATCAAATTAATTTACTGTAGGTTTTACTAAACCTCTGACCCTGTGGACAACACTGGAACTTGAAGCCTAGCAATTTATCTACAGCTTCCATGTGTTCTTCAAGGTACCATGCTGCCTCAGACACCTCTCATGGCTCAGGACATGCAAGAGAGAGACCGAGAAGACAGGGCAGCATATTTATGTTGCATTTCAGACAATGGTGAAAAACTGTGGAAGACAGAAGGACCACATGGTTCCCACAGTTCCAATGACTTGCTGTCTCCCTCAGCTATAAAGTCAATAACTCTCGGGTTAAAATGTTTTGTAAAGTTCTCCAAGTTCTGCGAAATAGGTGTCACGTAAGTAGAAGGTACTGAATTATTGCTCTCTCCTTATTTCTTCTTTTAAGGCATCCCTTCATCCCTTGCCACATGAGATATTTCAGATGGTTTGTTTTCAGAGACCCACTATCTGATCTGTCTTGCTTATTGTGCAGATGTCACTGGAAGATTTGCTTCACACAGAGAAACAGCAATGCTACAGGGATGTCTCAGATGGGAAATGGACATTCAAGTTGCTTTGAAATTTAAAGAGTAAAAGTGTCAGTAATATACTCTGGCATCAATAAAACCCCACATGTCAAACGTAGGTTACTCCTTTATTAGAGTCAAAAGTGTAAATGGGAGGACACTGCAGATCATTACTGAACGTGCTCAAGATGCTCTTTGAGAAATCAGATTACATTATTTGTTTTTTTGAGACAGGGTCTTGCTCTGTTGCCCAGGCTGGAATGCAGTGATATAATCATGGCTCACTGCAGCCTCAACCTCCTGGGTACATAATGCACTCGCTGGGGAAATTCTCTTGAATTTAAAAAAAAATCTCTGTAGGTGGGCACCAGACCCCCATCTCCTTTTATCATACTTTTCCTACCTCAACTCCCTCCCTAGACTAGCATGCCAACAAAAATCAGAGAATGTGATGACCAGAGTTTGTACAATGTTAAGTTTCCTCAAGCTGTAGAAAACCACAGAAGGAAACTGATACAAGCAATATATTTATTGATGTGAAGCCACCACAACTAGACTATTTATCAATGCACCTTTCATGAGAAAATGATGGCCAAATTCTAATGTGGAGGAGAGGCTGATATGGAGCCAGATCCCCCTCACAAGATGCACCCCACTGTCCAGTTTGACTTTGTGGCTTTCGGGGGTTAGGGAGCATAAATGGTAGGCCATCTGTTCGTAAGTGAGAGGGCACAGTAAGGTGACAGATTGGGGGCCAGGAATGCTTCATTTCTCTCTTTTTTGTGTGTTACCTGCTAGGCACTACCATAGGCCTTGGGAAGGCACATCCCAGGCACACCTAGAAACACCTTATGTGAAAATGGACACTGTCAGCATTTTATCTTTAATTTAATAGAAATTGACAGTGTAACTGACCCATGGTGGAGTGAAGTGAAACCACATGTGGGCTGGATTGACCCTTCCTTGATCTAGAAAAGCAAAAGTGCTGTTTTCCAGCTCACCCTTGCATAACTAACTCCTCCACGAGTGTAGCTCTGCACGACAAGGCTGGCAAGAGATAGACTGCTTTTTACCACACGTGGTCTTACTGCCGTCATGTGTTTATATATGTGTAGAAAGTGGTCCTGTGAATCATATTCCTTTCTCTTAACATATGCAAAAATAGTGTGCTGAAGTCTGATATACTTGAAGATAATATCGTGCTACCCTGTTTCATTCTCAAGTGTGTAAAATTCTCTTTCCATGGTTTCTCTGTGCAGAGGTAAACTCTAAATGGAAGCCTACCCCAACATTTATGCCAGTTCCATAACTTTGTAATTATTTGCTACTTACCATATTTTGGGAGCTCCCAAACCCTCTCCTGTGAACAGACTAGTATGTGAAATAGATGCATTTTCTGAATATCAAATGTATCCACTTGTCCACATAGAACTCTCTCTGCCTGAAAGGCCAATTAAAAAGGTGAAGTACAAGGAAGACGTCCACTCCGGAGCCCCATGCCCATGCCAAATAATACGGGTGGATCACGTCACTTCACCAGTGAGTCCGCGATCTTCAGGTGGCCTTGGAATTCCCTCACTTCTGGTGATAGAGGGTTCATGGTCACATGAAGAACTTGGTGCATGTCAAACTCTCATCTCTTCCCAATAGGCATTATTAGTGCTATTAGTCCTATCAATACCAAAAGATCATATGGCTTCATTCTTTACATTCCAAAAAGCCAGAATGGTAAGAAGTTTAGCTGACAGATGTGTCTAGACACTAAAAATATGACAAATGAGTCTCCCTTAGTGACTGGACTTGTAGAATCCCAGAATGTAATTCAGTTAAGTTCTCCCATTTATCTGTGAGAAAAGAAAGGCCAAAGTTATTAAGCAACTTGCCCAAATAGGCACTGGCTGGCAAAGCTCAAAGCCTGAAAAGTAATGTTTTCCAATTTTGAGCTCACTGTTTGTCATAAACTGGAAGAACCAAGAACTACTTTAGTGAATTGCAATGTAGTATCTAGAGCCAGACTTCCTGAGTTCAAATCCTGGCTCCAACCACTTACTGACTGTGTCCTTGAGCAAGTCACTTAACCCCTCTCTTTCCTCATTTGCTTACCTATAAGATAAAGATTTTTAAAAGTACCTACCTCATAGGGGTTTTGTGCAGATAAATGAATATATGTAAAGTATTTATGTAAGCTCCTGGTTAAGAATAGTTTCTATATTAGAGTGTTTCAGTTGCCAAAAATGCACTAAGAGTTGGACTCAGGTGATAGAATAGGGGACCCAGATGGTCACTAGGCATCATATATTTTTCACTAGGATAAGAAAGGATTTTCTTAAAACCCTGCTGTGAGAAGTTTTTGTGCTTTCTCTGTATCTGAGTCTTTAAAACTATGGAAAGGAATTGAGTATGATATGCACAGCTAAGAAGATACCAATTATCCCAGGTAAAAATCTTGTATGCTTTCCTAACATATGCATATCTATCAATAAGGAAAGCATTCCTTGCTATTTGAGAGTAAAGAGTAGAGGGCAAGGGGTCAACTGAACAATGAGCGCAGGAAAGAAAGAAGATAGTTGCATTCATAGAGCTTGAGGACTTTTCTAGTAAGTTAGTATAAATGAATGAGAGTCAAGAAATAGGAATTCAGCTGACCTCTGTGTGGCATGGGGTAAAAACACTCTGCATGCTTTTTTGCAAGTTGTGTGGAATCCAGTACAGCCGTACCTAGCGCATAGCAAGCACCCAGTAACTACCAGAAGTGTTCTTATTCAGAATTTAGTTGCTGGGTTGCCCCACTGTTTCTGTTTTCCTAGCTGGAAAGATAGATAATATGCTCTGAGGATCAGAGGGCAACTGGAAAATTTTCCGTGGCCTAGAGAATGTGAGGCTGCATGAAGCAAAACAGCGAAATATTGTAAATGTGGGAAGCATGCAAAATTAAATAGACAAATAGTTACTCTAACTTGGCTATAGCAATAGCAGTAATTCCAAGGATAAACAGAAAGGTACTCCAAAGACCAGTTCTTTCTATTTTTCTCTCTTGTGTATGAGAAATAATATTATCACAACAATAATAATGATGGCAGGTACCGCATGATATTTTGTTTTCAACATCTGTACAAGCTAGAGGCTAGCAGAGAAAAACAATTAAGAACTCTGGAGTCAGACTACTGAGGGTCAAATCTTGAATCTCTTACAACTAGCTATGTGAACTCAGTCAAGTTACTTCAATTGCCCTATATATATACTGGTATAAGGGTAGTACCTAGATCTTAGGGCTGCCATGAGGATTAGTGCATGTGAAGTTCTTACAGCAGTACCTAGCACATAGCAAGCACCCAGTAACTACTGGAAGCTATTATTGTAATTACTGTTGTCGTTGTCCTTATTTTATAGATAAACAAGTTGGCATTCAAAGAGGGTAACTTTCCCAAGGTCATAAAACACAGATGGAAGTAGATAGTTTGTTGAAATTCAAAGTTCTGGGCCGGTCTGGTTCTTGACATCATGCTCACATGTCTCCTACTTAGTAAACATAACTTAGGGATTTAGGCCAATTCATCAGTTCTATCAGATCCAAGTATGTTTAAAAATAGTGTCCCAGGGATAAAAGTCCTAGCAATAAATGAGAATCATGGATAATCAAAAACAAATGAGGGACTCAATAAGCCAATATAAATCCTAATATAAGGGTTTCAGTTTATTCAGGCTTCAGCCTAATAATAATCCCTTAACTCGCCCTGAGTTAACAAAACATCAAAGAGTAAAACGTGCATTCTACATGAAGAGATCTTTGAGCCTAACTTGAAAAATCAGTTTAGGTCATTTTTCTCTGGTCATATATAAAAACATTTGTGGAAGGCCTCATTCTCTCTCCCCAAGTCAACACCCTTCAGGGATAGAAAGTGCATGGGCTGCTGTTCCCCACGTCCTGTAAATAGAACATCTGTGTGAGTAGGAAGCTTGTGCAAACAGCAGGCACTGCCTGCAGGAGCATGTATGTGTGTGCATCACGCATAGACATGTATGTCAATGTCTGTGTGTATATGTGTGTTCATGTCTATCTGTGTGTGTATCTCCCTGTCACTGAGGGAACTAATCACTCCTGCATCAATAGCTAGCTGCTTCCTCTCCCATCTTCTCACATATCAAACTCCTGACACAGAGACAGGGAGATCTCTCCAGGGGAAATGGCGTCATCTTTTGCATTCCTCTGCCAAGCCAGGCTTGAATTGGTTTCACAGTCTGCTTAAACAGGGTAGAGGGCCTACGTGAAGCACCATGTCACCCTGTGCCATATCCTGCCAAACTTCTCACTGAGGCTGGCAAATCTCAGGACAGGCGGAAAAGGAGCTTGCTGGCCATTCCAGCACTCAGCTGATTAGGGGAGGCCAAGGAGCCTAATCCACAGGCTGTGAGCTTGAAAGGTAGTGAGCTGAAGTCACCCTTGTTATTAAGGGTTTGGCTGCCCAGAGCACCTGTGCTTTCCAATCTCCCCCCACCCCCACCCAGCCCTATGTAATTACATCAAGGAAAGAAGAGAGGAGCAAAACTAGAGTTTTCCAAGGATTTACTAGGCTTTCTACTCAATATTCTTTCCTTTTTTTTTTATTTTTTTTTTTATTTTTATTTTTTTTGAGACAGAGTCTCCCTCTGTTGCCCAGGCTGGTGTGGCTTGATCTCAGCTCACTGCAGCCTCCACCTCCCGGGTTCCAGCAATTCTCCTGCCTCAGTCTCCTGGGTAGCTGAGATTATAGGCACACACCACCATGCCGGCTAATTTTTGTATTTTTAGTAGAGACTGGGTTTCACCATGTTGGCCAGGCTGATCTTGAAGTCCTGACCTCAGATAATCTGCCCACCTCGCCCTCCCAAAGTGCTGGGATTATAGGCGTGAGCCACCGCACCTGGCCTCAATGTTCTTTCTAGGCCTGAACGTGGGAATTTCAAAATCCCAGTTCCCTGAATGCTTCATGGAAGCATTCTTATACCTCATTCTGCCTGGAATACCTTCTTTTTACTTCTGCCTTTGCCTGGCTGCTATTATTGACCTGTCAAGACTCAGTCCACATATCATCAACTCTAGGAAGCCTTTGGTGATACTACCTCATTCCTCTCAACTCCCAATCTATGATTCTGTCATAGATTGTGCTTATCTGCTTCATAGACTAGAGTGTGTGCCCCAAGGAAATACGATTGAGGTCTGACTCATTTACTGCTCTGTCCTCTCACATAGAGCCTGGCACACAAAAAGTGTTTAATAAATACTAATTTAATGGATAAATAAATGAATAGCATTTGTTACAGTATCTTATAGTTGTCTCTAAAAAACCCTTAAAATCAAAGGTATTTTTGAAAATCTCCATGTCCCAATCATTCAGTGTAATTCTCAGTACATACTAGGTTTTCAACAAGTAAATGCATGAATACGAGTACACATACATATGTGGGTGGCGGAATAGATGGATGGAATTAAAAATAAAGTCTGTAAAACTGCAAAGACAATTATCATGAAAGGAAAGAGAAGGCAGAATCTTATAGAAGATAATGGGATCAAAACTGTGGATCCTGACATAAAGACTGGCCTTCTCAGGCATTTCACTTGTAGAAAAAAACTCATGAATATAACTGTCCAGAAAGATTTCTATTTGCAGTGTAAATAGTTGGATTAAAAACAACTCACAAGAACTAACTCAAGGGAATGTATTAATCTGCTGGGGCTACCATAACAAACTGGGTGGCTAGTGTCTGAAATCAAAGTGTGGACAGAGCAATGGTCCCTCTAAAACCAGAAGTAGGGGCCTTCCTTGCCTTTTCCTCGCTTCTGATGGTCTGCCAGCAATCTTTGGCATCTGTCAGGTTATGAATGTGTCTTTCTAATCCTCCTTTGCTTGGCCGTCTTCCTGTCTGTGAATCTATGAATTTGCTTCTAGCTTTTCTGGTCTAGGGTGTTCTCCATGTTCCTACTTCAAAGTCAAGGTCAGATTCAAGCCCTTCCTCTTCCAGCAGTATTGCCCTCACCATCTCAACTCATTCAACTCTACCCTCCTTGCAATTTTATTGGATTTATTGCCATTTACATTCTGCAATACTTACTCCGTAGCTGTTCTAAGTAGAGTGCTGCAGCGTCTTATCTGACGCACAGCCATCTTCTCCTCTGTGCACGTCTGTCATGGTGTCCAAATTTCCCCTTTTCATAAGGATACCATTCCTATTGGATTAGGATCCACCTTAGCGATCTCATTTTAACACAATTATCTCTGTAAAGAACCTATTTCTAAATAAGGTCACATTCTGAGGTACTAGGAATTAAGATTTTAATATGTCTTTTGCAGGAACACAGTTCAATCTTTAATAAAGATAAACACTTAGGTTTGTAGGGTTTTAGTGAGGAATGCCACCTACAAATCAGTAAATGATAGAGACATTTATGGCCTGATTAGATGATTGCCAAATAATGTTCTTAATACCAAAACACTTGATCCTAAATCTTAAATGTCTTATGGTCTACTTGGGGAAAAAACATTCAAGTAAATATAATTGTGTCAGATTAGATGCTGTAGCAGTTTACTTAGAACAGCTGTGTAGTAAGCATTGTAGAATGTAAATGGCAGTAAATCCAGTAGAATCACAAGGAGGGTACAGTTGATGTGAGCTGGGATGGTGAGGGAAATCTTACTGGAAGAGGAAGGGCTTGAATCAGACCTTGATCTTGAGGTAGGAATATGGAGTCAGGAGAAGCTGGAAGCAAATTCACAGATGTGAAAGAGAAACATGGTGTATTGGGAGGCCAACAAGTGGCTGAGACTGGCTGAAGCTCACTCTGTATAAAGGAGGTAATTCTAGAAAACAAAAGGGGTTCATTTAGTGGAAGGCTTTTAGTGTGAAGATGCTAATCAATTACTATAAAATAGAGACAAACTGGAATAAAACCCAAAAGATGGTATTAGAGAGAGAAGAAACACAACAGATGACACCATTCATGATCTAAGTAATTTCTTCTATGATCTTGACCACAAGAAGAACAACCCTGGAACTATTTCTAACAAGAAATTTCTACCTAGAAATCTAGACAAACTACCTAAAATATCAAACTCCTGTGAGTAAAAGTAACTCATCTACCCTACTAACTTGTTTCTCAAGAAGCTCAAATCTGAATTATAAGAGCCAGCAGGAATTCTAGCTCATTTTAATGTGCTATCACCTAGAATCAGAAAATGGGAACTGGAACTTGAAAGTTGTTATTGTTGCTGCTGTTGTTGTTGTTGTTGTTTTGTTGTTATTGTTGTTTTGAGACAAAGTCTCACTCTGTCACCTAGGCTGGAGTGCAGTGGTGCAATCTTGGCTCACTGCAACCTCCACCTGCTGGGTACAAGCAATTCTCTGCCTCAGCCTCCTGAGTAGCTGGGATTACAGGCTCGCCACACCACAACCGGCTAAGTTTTGCATTTTTAGTAGAGATGGGGTTTCACCATCTTGGTCAGCCTGGTCTTGAACTCCTGACCTTGTGATCAACCTGCCTCAGCCTCCCAAAGTGCTGGTATTACAGGCGTGAGCCACCGCACCCAGCCTAGAAGTTTTATTAAATCAGTCTGTGTGTAGGTGAGCAGGCACATGACTGTTGGACAGTGGGATGTCATAGAAAAGTGTGTTGGAGTGAGGGAAGGCTGAAGACACCTTATGTAATTGGACCTGGTTCTGGTGTTATTCTGCTGTTTGGCATGCTCTGTAAAGGAAGTAGGTTTAGATGTAAACGGCATGCTCGTAATGAGATGGTAAATGTGTATCTTGCTACAAATGCCTTTTTTCAAGAGCTATTCACTTATTTACAAAATAGCAAAGAAGGCTTGACAAGAGTCCTATGTAATGTTGGTAACCTTGATTTGATTTTTTTAAAATTTATTTTAGAGATGATTTAGAAGATGTGGCAAATTGGCATGGCCAAACTGTTTTCAAGGGGAAATGAGTGCTTTGCCACTTCAGGTGTTCGGTAATCTTGGCTATCACGATTTTTGTGGAGCCAAAACCTCACAGCCTGCAGGCAGGATTCCAAGAGGAGTGTGGCTCTATCTGCTGTTTCCTGAGACATGCAAGCTACTGTTTGATAGACAGCCCCAATTCTCACGGTGTGATTTATCATACATGTTTCTGGTTAATTTTTGGCCTTCAAACATATTTTTGCTCTCTAATGTCTAACATCTCCTTTGATCTTTTACTTTTTTTTTTTTTTTTAGGTCTCTTTTAAGGGTTTTTTAGAACACAGTGGTTGTAAGTGAGGAATAGCAAATCCATCTGCGATCGCGGGGTATAACTGCTTTTCTGACCTTGTCTATTTCCTTCTCTCTGTAACCCTTCGTGATTCACTCCTCCAGTCCTTAAGAGACTTAGCAGGGTAGAAGAGTAACCCAAGTGCCCATCCCAACTTTGGGAAAATCACTTGTTACTCTGAGCCTCAGCTTGCTTGTCCATAAAATGGAGATGATAATGCCTGCTTGCTTATTTCAGAGTTAGGAGGATGAAGTGAGATAACATAAACATTCTCTGGGAAGTGCAATTGATCAGGTAAATGCAAGTAGTTATAGCACCACACTGCACATTTACTGAACTCTTGCAGTTCTTGTGGTTTAGCCAAGCAGTTTAGCAATTCGCTCCTGTTACCTAACATTGTTTGCTATGTCTCCTGGGCATTGTCTTCTTTCTCCATCTTTGCTGAAAGCATCTGGAAGGTGGTAGGCATGGTTTCCACTTCTGGATCTGTCACAGTGCTTAGCAATGAATGTTTAAATGATAAACTAAGTTGGATATGTCACAAACGCCCTTCTCAGTCTCTGAAACCTATGGTTACTTTCTCTGACTGACTTTAGGACACTTCCTCACTCTACTTACTTGTTTCTTATCCTCACAATAATCATCTCTGCATTCAGCAAATATTTACTGAGCATGCAGTAATAACAGTTCATACTGGCTAATACTTACAGAGCCCTGCATCTGTGCCAACCACTGGGCTTTACCCTTTACGTGGAGATTCTCGCTTGAACCTCGTAACAACCCTGGGAAGTAGGTATTGCCATTATTCCCATTTTAAATATGAGTAAACTGTCAAGTAACTTTCCCAAGAGTATTTATCTGCAGGGTGGCAGAGCGCAATTCATTCACAAACAGTCTGATCATGGAGTGTGAGATCCTACATTATGCCTCAGTATCTGGGACATTTCTTCAGTCTTCTGTTTTTCGTATAGTTGACATTTTTGAAGAGTACAGGCCAGTTACTTTGTAAAATATCTTTCCATGTGTGTTTGCTTGATGTTTTCTTGTGCTTTTTGAATTTTTGACAGAAATAACACAGAAATGTGTTATGTGCTCCTTAGTACATCATACAGGAGACAGATGATGATGATGTGTCTCATTACTGGTGATATTCACTCTTATCACTTGGTTAAGATGATGGTCAGCCAGGTTTTTCCACTGTAAAATTAATAAATATGTTGTACTTAATAAGTGACAAAGGAGTATTTTATAGGGGATAATATGAGCTAAGTAAATAGCCTGTTCATCATTAACTTTTGACCCACTAGATTTAATATCGATTGATGATTACTGCCTGAGTCAGTTATTATTCTGATGGTTGCCAAATGGTAACTTTCTAAATTCTGTCATTTCTTCTAGATTATTAATAGGTATTCTACAGTAAGGTAGTTTTCTCTTCTCTCCTATTTATTTATTTATGAATTTCCCCTTTGCTCAAAGGGTTAAAAATCTATTACTATTGAATTGTCCCAGACAGGACCAGCAAAAGCGCTGTCAAGCTGGCCTCTATGTCCTTTTGACATACACCCCATCATTCTATGTGCACATCTCAATTTTCTGGTACAACATACTATTTCAGGCTCATTTTTTATTCTCCCAATTCCTGCTCAGAAGCCAGCTATTTCTACAGGAACTGATTCCTTTTAGCGGAGAATGGTATTTAGAACCCAAGATCTGGGTACTTGATTTGCTTGATACCACTGGGATATCATTGCTTCTAGGCCTTTCAGAGAGACCTAAGAAATACTGTACACATATATGTATAGTTGTATATACTCATTTATATCGGTTGATATATCTGTGTCTATCCATCTGTTAAAAACCATGAGTTCATACTACTTGCAACACCAATTCACTTCTACTAGATTTATCTTAGTCTTTCCACTTTGCATATTTGTAACTCTCCCCTCTGACAGTAAGAAATCTGGCTCCCATTATTTTTATATATTTATGTATTTGTTCAGTCCTCCCTGAGTATTTGACTCCCAGCCATCCTGGCCGAGTACTGAACCCTCTCCCAGGTCAGTGGACCACTCCCCACCAAACCTCATGTTAAAGTTTAGTCCCTACAAACTGGAAGAGGAATGGAAGGAAGCAGAAGAAGTTAAGACCAGTTCAAAAGTTCAGCTCCATGCATGCAGTGCCCCGTTGGCCCCGGGGAGCAAAGCTGAGCCCTGGACATACTAGCTCCTCACCTCCACTGAAAGCTTAGCCTGACTCCAGTGGAGGTTTTTAATCAGACAAAGTAAGGTGACCAGAGTCACATTTTTGAAAGGCATTTTGGTGGCTGTGGGCCAGGGATAAACTGGAAACTGGGAGATGTAGAGATAAATTGGGAGCCACTAGTGAGAGTCCAAGAAACTGAAAGTGGGATGCATCCCAGACCCTGTATGTGCCCTCCTTAGGCTTTCTAGAGTTGGCACACTCAGTGCGGTCTGCTTTATCATTATCGGATTGCTGTCCACCTCCTGACCTCAGGGGCATTCTAAGGGAAACGAATATCTTTGGAAGACAAGAAGATCACAGGATACAAGTGTTGGGCAGAAATGTCAAGCTAGAGGGTTACACACAAGTTTAAAGAATACTTCTAACCAATAACTTCAGTTTACAATAACCTCAGTTTCCTCCAAACCAGAACTTCACTTTAAATTTCGGAATAAAGAAACAAGACTACTTTTCTGCAAAAGTGGAGGTTCTTAGGGCATAATAGCTCAGAGTGGGGAGGGTCTGCCATTAGAAATTATGAACATTTATGCTAGCAACAAACAATGAGTTGCTGGAGGCAACAGTCATTACCCTCTCTGAAAGAACCGAGGAGAAAAACCTTGGCAACTCACATAATGAGCCCTTGACCAAAGGAAGGCAAAAAAAATTCCTCCTTTTGTATAGCTAATACAAACACCAGCTGCCAAGAAGGCCCAACCACCGTGGGTTCTTGATTGCCCATATTAACTCTGATGGCCGCCTTTACAAAAAGCTAACACATCTTGGGGAAGACCACACTCTGCCTTTGCCCATTTGGCTGCCAAGTACATGGCTGTTTACTGAAATAACAAATGCTAGTGGATTCATGACCCTGGGTGGTATCAGTGTGTTTGTTTCCATTATTTAGAAATAGAGCTGTCATTTTGTCATTTGTCACTTTCTGAAACTGTCAGCACCAGAAAGCCCAGCATGTGCCACTCAGGTCTATTAATACTTTGTTCTACTGGCCTTAAGAGAGAGTATGATATAATAATTAGGTATGCAGGAGCCAGGCCGCCTGAGTTTGAATGCCGATTCTCTTGTTTACTAGCTGAGTGACTTTGGACAGGTTATTTAACCTCTCAGAGTCTCTGTTAGCTCACCCTGTAAAATGGGGAAACTTACAGTACCTTTATCACTGATAAGTAAGTCAATATATGTTCCCACATCTTGGGTAAGCTAAGTCCTGGGCTCTGCTGAGACCTCAGTGAATGAGGCTCGGATCATGCAGAACTGAGGCTCATAAATCCTCAGAGTTGGCCCCGTGATGAGGAGCAGCCCCATTCTCAGTGCCTTTGTGTGCACGTCATGGTGGCCTTGGGTGTGGCACAGGTGGCATGGCATTGAGGGATACACATCAGCAGGCATTCCGGGCCATGATTTGACTTCTCCAGGCCTCAGCTCCTGTTAAAATGGAGAGGATAATAGTACCTATCTCATGAACCTGTGGCGAGGAATAAAGGGGGTAATGCATTTAGAGCAATAGGCACAGAATCTGGCTCATTTAAGTGCTATATAAATGTTAGCATTACTATTATTATTGGCGACCATGTGTGATGTCAGCTGGATTGTGGTCACGTCACAGTTTATCACAGTTTATAGCTCATGCATGGCTAAGGGTGTTCTGCAAAGCCCAAGTTCAGGGGCTGGCCAGATCCAGGCAGAGTGACAGGACCACAGTTTAGTAGGCTGGACTTTGGGCAGAACTCCAACACTGCCCGGGAAACAAAGTGGAAATTAGGAAGCAAAGTCGGAAGCTTAAAATCCAGTTAAAAGGACAGGCCAATCCAGGCACACTTGATGCTGAGCAAAGGGCAAAAAGACTAATTCCGGCCATTAAGGTGGAGGGAGACCCTCTGTCTCCTGCCTGCCGTTGGTCAGAAGTCAATCGCTCAAGGGCTGGGCAGGGTCAAGCCAGGAGGGCTTCAGCTGGGATCTTTCAGCTCATGGAGCTTTTCCTGCAAGCAGGTTTTGACAAAAGGGACAGAAACACGGAGAAGAAGGGCTCAGAGGAAAGAAAGCAGTATAGTAAAAGAATGCTGGGAAACCAGTCTCCCAAATATTTTGGCCAGGAGCCCAGCCATGAAGCTCAACACCTGAAGCCTAGGAGCTGAAGGAAACCATAGCAATCATGTTTACCACCCTCCTTATCTAGGGACACAATCCTTTAGCCAAAACCACTGGGACAGATGTGTTTCAGATTCCAGCATTTTTTGTACTTTAGAAAGATGTTAGGATTACCAAGACATAAATTGTATAACACCCCTAGCAATTTTCTGGGGAAAAACACCATAATCCACCAGGCTAATCTTGCTGCAGGAAAATGTATAAATATTTACACAAAGTGGGATGCAGCCTGTCAGAAGCATATTAATTCAGGTCCAGTTTGCCATGAAAAGAGTTTACACCGCACTGAAGGGAAACGTGTGGTGTTCAGAGCTCCTGGGACCTTGACATTGGGAGTAAACAGTTGTATAGAGGGCACGGCTAAGATGTCCACCAGCCATGTGACTCATCCAGAGGTGCACACGTAGTTCACTGCAAATTCAGCTGAGTTTTCACTGCATACTACTGAACATCTGCCAGGTCCCAGGCACCATGCTCAGCACTGAGGTTCTATCATGTATTCATATTCAGGGCTGCTGTATCAAAGTGCCACAAACCAGAGGGATTAAAACAACAGGAATGTATTGTCTCACAGTCATAAAAGCTAAAATCAAGTTCAAAATCAAGGAGTCAGCAGGACTATACTCCCTGTGAATCCTGTAAGCAGAGTCTTTCCTTACCTCTTGTAGTTTCCGGTGGCTCCTGGCACTCCTCGGCACTCCTTGGCTTGTGGATGCATCACTCCAATCTCTGCCTCTGTTGTCACATGGCATTTTGCCTGTGTGTCTCCCTCTTTTCTTATAAGAACACAGTCACATTGGAGCAAGAGCTCACCCTACTCTAGTATGACTTCATCTTAAGTGATGACATCTACAGTGAGTCTATTCCCATGTAAGGTCACGTACTGAGATACTAAGGGTTAGGTCTCCAACATACATTTTTTTTTTTTTTGGAGACAGTTCAACACATAACAAGTGGTAAGCCAAAATAGACATAGCCCCATGCCCTCATCAAGCTAGCAGTCGAGTGGGGAAGTCAGATTACAAGTAGGTTGAGAATTTTCAAATGGGGAAGTATTAATGGGACCATACAGTAAGAGAATTTTACCCAGTTGAGTGTTTCCTCCCTGAAGAAGTAGCATCTTAAATGGAAATGAAAAGATGAGTAAAAGCCAAGCAAAGAGGGAAAGAAGACACTAATGCCTTCACTCTCTGATCCCTAGACCAGAGCCCCCTCCTCCTTGCACGGGGCTTCTGCAGAAGCCAGGCCCCAGAACCCCAGGGAAGGCCTCTAAGCGTCTCACAGACCACCACTCATAGCCAAGCTTGCACCCAGGCTGGCCCCCCCCGGCCTGCAGTTCCTCTCTCAGAAACAGCCAAAGGCACAGAATGTAGGGATTAGGGCATCGGCACCCAGCAAGACCCAGGCCCACAGTTGCAGCCTCTCTGCAGGAGAGAACATTTATGTGGTTGCTTACTGTTGCAGTTTACTCTCATTGCTTTATATAGTATTGTGTGAATATATCATAATTTTTTATTCATTCACGTGTTGGGGAGAGTCTCTGCTTTCCCTTTTTTGGCCTAAGTTGATTAAAATATTTTTGACCCAGAATCAGCAAAGTCTTTAATATACAGATAGCTTCTGCTGACCTCCGTCCTTGAGAATGCAATGCACTTTTAGCAGGGCAGGCAGGTATGTCTGTTTTGTGAGTTTCTCTGAGCAGTGATCAAGTGGCCTCATGGCTGCCAAAATGCCTCTGCTTCAAGATCCCAGGGGCCAGAAGTGGTGGCAGAGTTTGGGGAAATGAGGACGTAAAGCCTCTACCTTGATGAGCATTAACCTTGGACAGCATTAGCTGTGTAGGCAGCTACTTCATGAGACATACAAAGAGGGGTCACCAGCATTGGCCATGGCTGTTAGATTTTGTTTTATACCCACAACATTTTAGTATTTCACTTAAGAGTGGAAAGAAAACCTTTTTTGAAGCGTAATACGTATAAGAAAAGTAAACACAAATCCTATGTGTTCACTTGGTAATTTTTCGTAAAATGAACCCAGATCCAGCATCCAGATCTACAAAACACCCCAGAAGCCCTCCCCACAATAGCCCTCTTCTAGTTTTTACTCACCAAGGGTAGCCAACATCCTGGCTTCTAACACAGTGGATTAGTTTTGGCTTTTGAGCTTATATAAATCATACGGTATAAGTTTTTGTGTTGGTGACTTTGTTCAATCAATTTGATGTTTGTGAGATTCATTTATGTTGTTGCTTATTGGTGCAGTTTATTCTCATTGCTTTATATAGTCTTGTATGAATATATCATAATTTTTTATTCATTCATGTGTTGATGAACATTTGGGTTTTTCCAGATTTGGGCTATTATGAGCAGTGCTGCCATGGATATTCTTGCATATGTCTTTTCATGAACATATGCAAATTTGGGAGAGGTATATACTTGTATTGGTTGTCTATTGCTGCAAAAACAAATTTCTCTCCAAACCTAGTAGCTTAGAATGAAAATAAACACTGATCACCTCTCACAGTCACAGTTCACGTGAGTGAGGAATTTGGAGGCAGCTTGGGCAGGCAGTTCTGGCTTGAGGTCTTTCCTGAGGTTGCAGTTATCTAAAGGCTAGCCTGGGGCCAAATGATCTGCATTCAAGGTAGCTCACTCACATGGCTGGCAAGTTGATGCTGATGATTGGTGGAGAGGCTGCAGTTGCGCATATGAACTTTTCTTAAGACTGGGTATTCTCATGACATCATGGTTGGCTTCCCTACCACCATGAGCGGGCAAAGAGAGAGCATCAAATTGGAAGCATTATCCCATTTGTGATCTAGCCTTGAAAGTCACATAGAATCACTTCTGCCTCATTTCATTCATTAGAAGTGAGCCAGCAAGTCCAGCCCATACTCAAGACTCTGCCTTTAGAAGGAAGGCATGGCAAATAATGTATGGCTGTATCTTAAAACCAGTAACACCACAACATCTTAAAGCTTAGAATGAACTTAAGCTAAGGGTTTAAAGATAAGTTTACAGAAATTTACACGAGGATCTGAAAGAGATATATTCAACCCAGCTTCTCCTCTTCTATTCATTTAAAACTTTGCAAATGTTCACAGGAGAGTTTTTAAGGTATTTTTTGGAGACAGCATGGTACAGTGGAAAGTGCAGAGCCAGAAACAACCAAGTCTGAATTCTGGACTCACTACTTACTAATGATGGGTACTCGGACAAGTCAGCCTCTTGGATTCTCACGTTTCCTCAACTGTAAAATGAGAATAATCAATAGAGCTTATCTCATATTGTTCTGGAGGTAATTAAATGAGATGATGTGTTAAAGTGCCCTCTATGATGCTAGGTTTCATCGATTTGCTAATTTATCAGGCATTTATTAGCCATATACATTATCTAAAAGGTGCTCTGATGGACACTGTCATTGATACAAAACTGACTCAGATGCAGGCCCTACATCAGGGGGTCTGTACTCTAGTAGGGCCCTTGACAAGTAGAATAACCATAATTCAGTTTAGAAAATGGTCAGTGTCTGGAGCACGTATGGATACAGTGTTTTAAATATAGATCATATTTGGCTACATAGAAGTGAAAGACATTTTGAGGGGCAACAAAAGGGCAAAAGATATTCCAAATTAGGAATGCAACTTGCATAAGGACACAACTAGAAAACCATGGGGCATAAATGGAGAATAACAAACAGATTATTACAGATATGGCTAACCTTAGTATAGATGAAAGGAGGTAGTGGAAACAGGTTGGAAAGTTAGTTACTTGTCAGAGCAGTAGGAAGAGACTGAACGCGTACGCTTAGCTTTACAGTCTGATGAGAAAAATTTAGGTCAAAAATTTTTCAACCAACTTTCAGGACAAAAGCTAGGTGGGACTAGCTACTAAAGGATCTACTTACCATGCTTTTCTTGGCCAACTCCTGTTTGTAAAATCTTTGTGCCTCAGATTGTAAACAGAATTTTCTAAAACTGATCCTTAGAGGATGCTTCTGACTAAGAGCCTGAGCAACTGAGCTTTGTCCTTATCATTCCCAGTTTGGAAGCTGCATCAGCAGGGAAATTCAGTGGGATTGTTTTTATAGGCCCTTAGCTCACTGTAAATGTACTTCTCAAGACTTGGCCCTTTGGAAATGGCCAGTCCATGCACTTATCTCATCTGCATATTTGACTGCTACATCTAAATAATGAGCCATTCTCTTCACTTACTTTCCCTCAAGAAGACTGATCGATTCAGCAGACTTCACTTCTGTTACATTATCCAGTCCCAGGCAGTGATGATATTTAAACATAAGACAGAGACGTTTCTATGCAATGATGGAACTTTGAAGGAAGTTGGAGCCCATGACCTTTTACTTTAAAGCCAAAGAATTACAAGCATTAAATTTTCAGTCTTGCTAAGAATGGGAGCTGGAGAAATTAGCAGAAAGTCCTCTTTAAGCCCCACAATTCAGTATGTGGTGCCCAAAGCCTTTGTGTACTCAATCTGTGTCTCATCTAGCATTCCCCTCTTATTTTGATGAAGTTTATATGTCCTATCAGAATAGACATGGTTGTAACCATTATTGGTGATTTTGTAGATAAACATTGGATATTCCATTTTATCTCCCTCTTTGCTTTAATGTAAATGAATTCTAGAGCGTTAAAGGAGAGGATAGATTCTAGGCTCAGGATAGAGCTGCCAGCCAATCTTGGGCTGGCACTTCCCACATTCCCAGTTAGGGGTTTTTACGCCATTAGCAACATTGGAGTTTATGGGAAGTGTTCTCTGCACAAGTACTAAGGGTGTCCTCTTCCTCTCTGATTTCTCCTCAGGTGGGAAATTGGCAAGTGGAGTCCATGTAGTCTCACTTGCGGAGTCGGCCTGCAGACCAGAGATGTCTTCTGCTCCCACCTACTTTCCAGAGAGATGAATGAAACAGTCATCCTGGCTGATGAGCTGTGCCACCAACCCAAGCCCAGCACGGTGCAAGCTTGTAACCGCTTCAATTGTGCACCAGCCTGGTACCCTGCACAGTGGCAGCCGGTGAGTTCTGAGGTTACTCAGTATTGGAGCTTGTGTTTGCAACAGTGATTCAAAAAAGGGATCCTCTCTCAGAGTGGTTTTGTCCAAGGATGTTAAAGGATGTTCAAGGTCTGCTGATTTCTGCCTTCTTAGTACTCCCCTAACCTGATTTAAATCTAGATCTTTTAATAACAAATACCATGCTTTTTCTACTGTATCACACCCCAGTGACCTCCAAAAGCAACTCGGATGACCCATTTGTTAACCTGAGCATATTTATGACAAAGCATTCACTGAGCTAAGGAAATAATAATAAAAAAAAAGATGATGTGGTAGGTTTTCCGTAAAGCTAAATTTATTCTTAATTTATACCCTTTCTAGTTTTTTTGCTGTTTAAAATTCTAAGAAATAAGGATAATAGGCAATGATTTTTTTAACATCATTACTTAGCAAAATAAGTAGTTAGACATGCTGAGCCAATTCCAGATATTTTTATTTTCCTGGTCCTGTGAATTCCAAAAGTCTGGGAACCATTGTTTCAAAACAGGGGTTGACAAACTGCAGCCCTCTAGTTAATTCTAGCCTGCATCCCCCCTTTTTTTTTGTAAATAATATTTTATTGGAACACAGTCACACTCATTATTTTACATACTGTCTATGGCTGCTTTTGCACTACAAGGGAGAACTGCATGGTTGTGATAGAGAACATATGGCTCATAAAATCTAAAATATATGCCATCTATCCCTTTATAAATAAAATTTCTGATCTTGCACCAGGCATATATAATAATAATAATAACACAACTATTTTATCATCATTTTCTATCTAAAAATAATATGCATTTATCAAACTTTAGGCAAATAATCTTTTTGCATGCCTTTTACAAACACAGGATTTTAGGTTGATTGTATAAAATCTTATTTTGCAATTTGTTCCCTATTAGGACATAAGACACAGCTTTAAAGGGACAACAAAGGTCATAAAAAGTAAGCATGAAAGGTGGAGGGGACATACATCTCTGTTTCACTGAGACAGTTTTTTCACCCTCAGAAATGTCCCATTTGGGTGATAAATGATGTGGTCATCAGTGGAGAAGGAGAGAGGATGACAGCTCACATACCCTTGCCTTGTGCAGAAGGGGCTTCTGTTTCCAGGCAGGAGCCTCTGTGCTTTTTCCTAATCAGCTGGCAGAGCCCCTTCTTTTTCCTTGCTCCTTGCCCATCTTGGAGCAGTGGTTTAGTAAAATACTCAAAGAATCAAATCCTGGTGAGTAAGCAAAATGCAAAGCATGAAGCCTCTGGTAACAGACATTAAATATATTTTTTCTTTTAGAGCTTAAATGTATATGACTAAGTTTAATTCCATACTACTATGGATGATTTGTAGAAGTTAAGAGAATGTCATCTATTTTGAACACCAATACCGGAACTTAAGAAATATGTATTATCACATACCTAGTTGAAGTAAATCCTCACAACAATTCAGTAAAAAGTAGGTTTTATTAGCCTTATTTTAGGTTTGAGGAAACTGAGGCAAACACAGTTAGCAAATTTAGGGTTGGCCATCAACTCAGCTTATGTGATCCTTCCCACTATACCAAACCCATGTGTATGGCTACAGGGGCCTTCAGGGATTAAACGTGAGCACTTTTGTTTTGCAGATGATGTAACTTTGGCCTAGATGTAGGCTTGCTTAAGATCATAAAGCCTGGACCAGACCCAGGTCATCTGATTTCTAGTGCATTTATACTACGTTACCTCTAATTGGAGTGAGTCTATGACGTTAAATAGCATCACTAACCCATGCCAATCCTAATAAAAGGCGAGGAAGCATCTCAAATCAGCCTCCACTGTTGAAATTGTTAAGTCCCTGTATTATTAGTAGCTTGTTGCTATTCGGTACATAGGTTATGGATAAAATGTTTCCTGAATGATGAAATGAATGAATAGATGAAGAATATTTCTTATGGGTCCTAAAAATGCTGGCTTTACATCTTACTGATTTTTTTTATGGTTATAGGTCTTAATATTGTTCTAGCCTTGAATTGAGTGAAACATCAATGTTTTTTTGATAGCCACACATGCTGCCAAATAATGATATTGACTCATGAAGCCTTTTCAGTTTTTAGGGCATAGCCACATATATGACCTTTTTTTTTTTTGGTCAATTGCCACTGCCACCACCTGTATGCCCAGCATCCCTATTTGAAACAGTGGACTTCCAAAGAATCACTTATTCTTTAATTTTCATCTACCTTGGGCCTGTGAAGATATGAATTTACTTTGAAAGCTTTTCTATTTCCTTCTATAGCAGAGAAGGCTTTGAGGATGAGTCAGGTTAAGTCCATTTTTCTGGTTGGGAAACTTAGTAGTAAAAAAGTGTTTGAAGTTCATCCAATGAATCAGTGACTACAGTTGAACAGGACCTTTAAAAAGTCTCTTCTTTCACATCTGAGACCCAATAATTGTGAAAAATAGTTAAACATAACAAGAAATAACATAGAAAGTGAAGGTCAGCCGTGTTTCTACCCTCCAGAGACAGCCCCTGTTAATGATTTGGTACACAGGGTCTGTTTGTCCAACATGGAGAAACCCCATCTCTACGAAAAAAAATATATATATACAAAAATTAGCCGGATGTGGTGGCACGTACCTGTAATCCCAGCTACTCAGGAGGCAGAGGCAGGAGAATTGCTTGAACCAGGGAGGCAGAGGTTACAGTGAGCTGAGATCGTGCACCCAGGCTGGGTGATAGAGCAAGACTCCATCTTGGGGAAAAAAAAAAAAAGAATATTTGATCACTTTTAGGAATCTCTCTAAACCTGGAGTAAACAATAGACTAATTCATCTTACATTATTTACTAGAATCCAACTTCTTAAGTTCTGTTGGGAAAAATTAGCTAATGCTGACTGCTTGTGAAAAGAAACCATTGTTTATGCTGCATGATTCAATAAATCCAGAATAACTTCACGGGTCCCTGGGCTAGCTGGCTGTGGTTTTAGAACCCAGCTTAGTTAGGACACCAGCTGTTGACAATCCATTGCCTGGTTAGCCCTGATTCCTCAACAGTTCTTACTGGGAAAGGGGAACTTGGTGTACACTCACATTGGTCTTTTCCATTTAGAAAGGATCTGCCAGAGAATAATGCTGAGGTCTCCAGTCCTTCAACTCCCAACTTAAATCCTCTTTCTTATGAAAGAAAAGGAGGTGGGGGGATCACATGTTTCATTTAAAGGAATACAGATAACAACCTGATGGATACTGGGGTTTGAGGGGAGAAACTCTCTCTCATTACTGTGTGAACACAGTGTTATCACTGACTTCATGTGTATGTTTCTTTTTCTGGGGGGAGAAAAAGCATAAATTATGTACATTGTCGTCTGCCAGATAGGAATGCAACCTCCTTTGTTCTTTGTAGAGCATTTGTCTGACAAATGGCAAATAGCCAACGTTTACACATTCTGCAGGTCCGGAGAGGACCTAGCATGGAGTCCAAGTATTGCTGTTAAAATTTTGTTTTAGAAACAATTAAGCAGAAATGAAGCAGAAATCTAATTCTAGCTTCGGTTGTGAGGGGGCCATGTTTATTTGAGTTCTGCCTCTTGTTCAGTACTCTGTCCTTTGCTTTTCATCTCTGGTCTGTAGGAAGGATTCATTTCATATATACCTTTACCAATTTATTAATAGCTTTAATATCTTGTTAGTTTGTATTTAGATGGCTTTTGAACCCTTACTTTTTGTGCATTAGTCCTTGGCATCTTCTGTAATTTATTAAATACACACATCATCATCATCATCATCGTCGTCTTTGATGCTGGTTATAAGTGACTTACTGCACACCTCATGAGGGATCATATCACATGGGTGAGTTACAACAGCATAATTGAGAATCACTGTTACCTATACCACAGCTTAGTCTCAAACACTTTGATCATGACGGTCTACTGCTAGGATTTTTCTCCGTGACTCTAAAGCCAGTACATGTCTTCTTCAGGCCTTCAGCCCTCTGTGCATCTGCCCCTACACTGTCTCCAGGCATGGCTGTCCCATCACTGCTTGTACACTCCTCTCCCCACCTACCATTTCCCCCTCCCCTCTGCTGATCAAGGCCCAGCAGGCAGCCTCCCTCTACTGCAGTGTCTCCTCTATGATCGTTCTACACTGAAGCCACGTCGTGTTCAGGGGAAGACAGCTCACTTAACCACGTGTTACCTGCTCAGGTGCTTTCTCATGACTTCTGAGCTAGACCACAAGGTCAATGAAGGCAGAGACCAAGTCTCAGTGAGACCCCATAATACCCAGGACACACCTGCAAAGCATTGAGTTTGGTACTGGGAAAGTACATGCCCATTCTGCTGGTCTCATTTATTGAGCACTTGCTACATTTCAGGAGCTGCTGCTTTTTATAATAACAGCAGCACTTTCTCTGCATTCACAACAGCTCTAGGCACTTTACATATTTAGCTCACTTAATCCTGACTGTCCTATGTGATAGCTACTAATATTGTCCCCATTTTACATGTGAGGAACCTGAAGCACTGTGAACTTAGTAGGAATTCGAACATTCTCTATTAGACCTCATTTGCTGCACTTGGCCTCCCTCTTTTGAGCCTCACGGCGACCTAGTGAGGAAACCAAGTCATAAAGCTGGTAGATGGGAAAGGGGGCCTGTGTGCTTCAAACTCATTTTCTTTGCCACTATGCAGTGTGGCTTTCCCAAGGTGTCTTTACTATCTGCACTTAACTATTAAATTGTGAAGAAATCTGGTAACAGTCCTAAAATCAGCAGTTTACAGAACACTAAGTATTTGTTGCTTCTATCCAGGACAGTTCATCTGTGTGTTGGCTTCCTACTGCTGCTGTAACAAATTACCACAAACTCGGTGGCTTAAAACAACACAAACACACTATCTTATAGTTGTGAAGATCAGAAGTCCCAACTCAGTCTCACCTGGCTAAATTCAGGGGATCAGCAGGCCTGCATGCCCTCTGGAGATCAAGGGGAGGATCTCTGTGTCTTTTCTGGCTTCTACAGGCCATGTGCTCCCTTGGCTCATGGCCCCTTCCTCCATCTTCCTCCCACTGCTAATTCTGTCCCTTCATCCTCTCTCTGACTCAGACCCTCTTGCCTCCCTCTTCTGAGGACCATCGTGACTACCTCAAGCCTAGCTGGATAATCCAGGATCATTTCCCCCTCTCAGGAGCCCTCATCACATAAGTAAAGACCCTTTTACTGCACCAGGTCACGTGTTCACAGGTACCAGGGATCAAGATGAAAATGTCTTCGGGGGCCCTTGTTCAGCCCTCCACTGCCTGCTATATTGTGGGCGGAGCACTTAGTCTCCACTAGCACAAGCTCCTTGAGATTGGGAACCTGCCTCCCACTACCCCTTCGCCTCTCTACATCTAATATATCAACGTATATGTCATATGCATCAATATTCCTTCATTTGTTTTTGTTCTCAAAATTAAATTAAAACACGGAATTTTTTTAAAAAGGTGTGGAAGGTTAAATGAAATAGATTGGTCCACTTTGAAACATAATATATATTTCTCTGTATTGCATGTGTTTTATGTTCAAGATTGTGTCCACCCAACTGTACTTACATATTGCACACATCTGTGCAGAGACAAAGAATTATCACGATCTCTCTATCTCCCCCCCTTGCTTAAAACTGTGATTGTGTTGCCATTTCCCACGAAACCTTTCTTAATCAGGGTTACAGTTCAAAATGCCTGCAGTTCAGCTGTGTAAAAAAGCATATGAGAGAGGAGTCCCTGCTAGTGATATAAAGCAAAAGATAATTTTAATGATAACTATAAATGCCTAAATTAAAATTTTCATTTTCTAGATTTAAACACACATACATACATGCAAGCAAAGAAAAAAATACCTTTGGTTTGGATTAGAGGACTGAATTCTGGCAAAGAGTCACATAGTAATCAGTGTTGTTATATTCCAGTGACTAAAATATAAATCCACATAAGTTAGAGGCTATATTTATTTAAAATTTTCTGTCCCAGGGAGGAAAAAACTCTTAGGATGTTTATCTCATTTTCAATAGTGTATTTCGTAAGGAAATGGACACTTGATCCTATCTTTAGAGGCAGCAATAAACATAGCAAAACAAATTGAAAGTCCAGCTTTACATGTGATTGTTTTTGTTTTTGTTTATTAGCAGAAAGCTCTTTGGCATAATTGCTCTGATTTTGATGGGTGTGCAGCCTATCAAACCATATGCTTCACACCATAACAAGAATATGAAACCCCAAAGGTACAGTGTGCACCCCTTGTACTTCCAGAGTTAAGAAAGCTTAATTGAGACTAGATGGACAAAGGAATTCTTTTCTTTTTCTTTTCTTTTCTTTTTTTTTGAGACAGAGCCTCTCACTGTCACCCAGGCTGTAGTGCAGTGGCACGATCTTGGCTCACTGCAATCTCTACCTCCTGGATTCAAGCAATTCTCCTGCCTCAGCCTTCCTAGTAGCTGGGACTACAGACATGCGCCACCACGCCCAGCCAATTTTTTTGTATTTTTAGTAGAGACGGGGTTTCTCCATGTTGGCCAGGCTGGTCTCAAACTCCTGACCTTGTGATCTGCCTGCCTCGGCCTCCCAAAGTGCTGGGATTACAGGCATTAGCCACCAAGCCCGGCCAAAAAAGGGAATTCTAATACCCAAAATGATTGAAGACTTCTGTTCTCATTTCAATAATTATGTTTCGTAAGTGAGATTTCAGTTCTCATTTTTCTGTGTTTCTCTAGGCCTAATTCAGTTTGGCTCAGCTATGACCTCGACTGTGTACATAGCACTGTATCCAGCTGCCTTTGGGCTCCCTCAATTTCACACATCGCTAAGTTACCTCAAACTCCAAAGGCCTAACACCAAGCTTGATCCACACCTGCCTTGCACTCCTTTCCCCACTAACCTAGTCTTTCTTCATTGATAGTTATTGTGTAGGTAACACCACCATCTGTCCTGCTTTCTACTTGGAAACTGGAGCCATTGTCCGCCTCATGCATCCGTCACACTCAGTCAACATCTGTACGCTGTTTGATTCCACCTTCTATATCTCCTCTATCACTCTCTTCCTTTCTAATCGCTCTCCTTACAATCAACTCGTTAAACGCTTACAATCGGCCTTTTACATGATCTCCCTGTATCATCTTGCCTAACTTTCATCCAGTGTTTCCTAATCTGGTATTGATGATTCTTACTACAGTTTCTCTCTTCTATCTAGCCTTTAAAATATCAGTAGGCACTGGGAACCCCTAAACAGGGTTATGGTATGCAGTGTTACGTAAAGGTATTTGAGCAGGAAGCCCTTTCTCCATGGCATACCTGTTAATACCTCACAAAGCAGTATTGTTTGGAACTTACTGGCCTATGCTGCCTGAGGCATTTTCTACAAATTGGATCATGTACTCCTGCTTTGAAACCCCTATTGATACCCCATGGTTTTAAGATTATGTCCAACGGGACTTCACCATGTGCCCCTAATCGGATGTCTCAGAATAATTTTCCACCTACTCTTCTTCATAGGCCCAGCGGTGCACCGTCAAAGGACTGCTCTGAGTCATCTGAACATGCCATGTCCCTTGAGTGCATGCACACAGTCTGACTATGCCAGCATCCTCATGTCCCTGGCAATCGCTCATGTGCCATTGCTCTCTAGAGCTTCCCCAGTTTTTCCATAAAGATTTAATTGCACTCTTTGTTGTATTCCCTTTTTGTAAAACTGGTCACATTGTATAGTAGTTTTTCTCCCTCACTGGACTGCAAATACCTGAGGCTTAGTAACCGTTTTTTATAAATCCCCAGCATCCAATGCAGTGCCTGGCACTCAGTGGGTACTCAATAAATGTTTGGTGAAAGAATGAATGAGTGAATGAAGAAACAAATGAAGTGAGTAGGAAGTTGTAAGCAGAGTGCATATGTTAAACAGAAGTTAGCCTTAGAAACTAAACATAAACATCACTTCGTATTGGGTTCAATAATATTAGTAAAAGTATCAAGGAAGTCAACTCAGCTCTCAGTAAATTAAACGACCAAGATGAAACCAAAATTTCAATACAGGCAGAATTTATTAATGTGCTTATTATGGGAAAATATTTAAAAGTACAGGACACTCGGGCCATTGTATTTTTTGTGTAGAGACATAATTGTTTTCCTTATTATGTATTTTTTACTTATAAAAATGAACCCATGACCTCATATCATAAAACATGTATGGCAGCAGATACAAGCAATATAAATAATATTTTTTGTAATTTATTTTGCTTATTGCATATATTTTAAAATAATACCCTTTACTGGAGATTTATCTCTTTATACTAGAATGTTATTTTAAATAATGACTCATAAAGGCAAACATGTTTTATTTAATATCATTAAATCTCTCTTGCCATTGCTCCTTTGGAAACATTTTCTTCTTTGCATCCTGTCTCTTGCATAAGAACTCTCGGCCTCACCAGGTAATCTTAGCACATTCACAAAGTCATCACAGACTTTGGAGCCTTGACTCCTTTGAAATTTCATCTTCTACAATTTTACAAAATTTCTAAAAATACCTTTCATCAATGCAAACACACTGAAGAAAATTTCAGAACACAGACAGACAAGCATTTAGGAGCAAAATCCCTGACATTTACTCAGCCACATGGCTGCCTCCCATGCTTAGAGCATTAGGGTCTCCAGCAGAGCACATACCATCACTGGCTGAAACTCACTGCTGCCTTACTGCGAAGCAGCTTCTGGCTAACGATAAAACAGCCTGATAAAAGGTGGATGATCAGCCCATCAGCTGGATGCTTGTTTTACATCTTTTTAACATCTGGATGTAGAGCTCTTTTGCTCATCCAATCATCAATTCAACAAACATTTATGAAGTGCGTGCTGTTTGCCAGATACTCTACTAGGCTATGGGGAATATAAAGATGAATGAATTCCCTTTCCTCAAAAGACCCATAATCCTGTGTGCATGCAGGGAGGCAGAGGAAAATGGCAGACACATAAAGGATGAGCCCTTACAGAAGAGAGAAGATACCCTTCTAGGGTAGGGTGGGTGGGGGGTGATTTATTTGCCAAAATGCAGAGGGGTTAGAGGAGGCTTAAATAAGGATGTGGCCTTTTAAAAAGAAATACCTAGTTTAAATTAATTTTTGTGGGTACGTAGTTGGTATATATATTTGTGGGTGCATGAGATGTTTTGATACAGGCATGCAATGTGAAATAAGCACATCATGAAGAATGGGGCATCCATCCCATCAAACACTTATCCATTGAGTTGCAAACAATTGAATAACACTCTTTATTTTTAAATGTACAGGTATTATTGACTATAGTCACCCTATTGTGCTGTCAAATAGTAAGTCTTACTCACTCTTTCTATTGTATATTTTTGTACCCGTTAACCATCCCGCCCTCCCGCTCAGCCCCTCACTACTTTTCCCAGTCTCTGGTAACCATCCTTCTTCTACTCTCTGTGTCCATGAGTTCGATTGTTTTGTTTTGATTTTTAGATCCTGGAAACAAGTGAGAACACGCAATGTTTGTCTTTCTGTGCCTGGCTTATTTCACTTAACATAATAACCTCCAGTTCCATCCATGTTGTTGCAAATGACTGGATCTCATTCTGTTTATGTCTGAATAGCACTCCGTTGTATATATGTACCACATTTTCTTCGTCTGTTCATCTGTTGATGGACACTTAAGTTGCTTCCAAATCTTAGCTATTGTAAAAAATACTGCAACAAACATAGTACCGCATGTATCTCCCAGATACACTGATTTCCTTTCTTTTGGGTATAACCCAGCGGCGTGATTGCTGGATCATATGGTAGCTCAATTTTTACTTTTTAAAGGAACTTCCAAACTGTTGTCCATAGTGGTTGTACTAATTTACATTCCCACCAAGTGTAGAAGGGTTCCCTTTTGCCCACATCCTCGCCACCATTTATTATTGCCTGTCTTTTGGATAAAAGCCTTTTTAACTGGGGTGAGATATCTTGTTGTAGTTTCGATCTGCATTTCTCCAATGATCAGTGATGCTGAGCACCTTTTCACATGCCTGTTTGCCATCATCTTTTGAGAGATATCTATTCAGATCTTTTGCCCATCTTTTGATTGATTTATTACTTTCCTACAGAGTTGTTTGAGCTCCTTATATATTCTGGTTATTACTCCCTTGTCAGGGTAGTTTGCAAATATTTTCTCCCATTGTTTGGGTTGTCTCTTCACTTTGTTGATTGCTTCCTTTGCTGTGCAGAAGCTTTTTAACTTGTGATCCCATTTGTTCATGTTTGCCTGTGCTTTAGGGGTTTTGCTCAAGAAATTTTTGTCCAAACCAATGTCCCATAGATTTTTCCCAATGTTTTCTTGTAGTAGCTTCTTTGTTTGAGGTCTTAAAGTCTTTAATCCATTTTGATTTAATTTGTGTATATGGTGAGAGATAGGGGTCTGTTTTGATTCTTCTGCATAGAGATATCCAGTTTTCCAAGCACCATTCATTGAAGAGACTGTCTTTTCCCCACTGTAGGTTCTTGGCACCTTTGTTGAAAAACGAGTTCACTGTACCTCTATGGATTTATTTCTGGGTTCTCTATTGTATTCCATTGGTCTGTATGTCTGTTTTTATGCCAGTACCATGCTATAGCTGATACTGTAGCTCTGTAGTACCATTTGAAGTCAGATAATGTGATTCCTTCCATTTTATGTTGTTTTTTTGTTTAGGACAGCTTTGACTATCCTAGATCTTTTGTGGTTCCATGTAAATTTTAGGATTGTTTTTCTATTTCTGTGAAGAATGGTTTTGATATTTTGATAGGGATTGTATCGAATCTGTAGATTGCTTTGGGTAGTAAGGATATTTTAACAATATTGATTCTTCCAATGCATGAACATGAAATATTTTTCCAGTTTTTGATGTCCTCTTCAATTTATTTCATCAGTGTTTTATACTTTTCATTATAGAGATATTTCACTGCTTTGGTTAATTCCTAGTTTTTTAATGTTATGTGTGGATATTATAAGTGGGATTACTTTTTTAATTTCTTTTTTACGTTGTTCACTGTTGAACACAGAAAAATGCTGATTTTTATATGTTGATTTTATATCCTACAAATTTACTGAATTTAAATTTATCAGTTCTAATAGTTTTCTTGTGGAGTCTTTAGGTTTTTCCAAATATAAGATTATATCAGCTGCAAACAAGGATAATTTGACGTCTTCCTTTCCAATTTGGATGCTATTTATATCTTTCTCTTGTCTTATTGCTCTAGTTAGGACAAGAAGTGGCCTTTGAATTAGACCTCCAAGCACATCTTGGAAGTCTCTGGATAAACAAAGAGCTGGCAGGCATTGCTCATGGACTGAATGACATGATCAAAAGCCAGAGCAGAGAAGGTGTCTGTGTGCCCAGGAAAAGGCACATTGTCCACTGTAGCTAAAGCATGGGCACATGGCAGTATGTCAAGGAATGGGCCAGAAAGCTCCATGCAGATCAAAGTGAAGGGCATTGTCAGGAGTCTAGACTTTATCTTCTTACCATTGAGAATCTCCTAAAAGTTTTATGTATATATCAAATTTTTTAATGAAAATGTTTAAAAATATTTTTTGCAGCTGTTTTATCGTGTTGTTACAGACCTATATACTGTCGGAGTTCTGTGCCTTAAATCAAGTCCTAGCTGCAAACTGATAACCCAGTTGTGTTATTTTTAGTGAATGATCAGTCTATAGTACAGTTTTATTATGTCGACACCCTTGAAATAAGACAAATAATTTTCCTTATTTACTTCCTCAATTTTAAAGAGAAAGAAAATTAACCTGCATTTTTTCTTCATTGCCAAATTCACTAAGAAACTCTAAGTGAACAGCTTGAATCTGTAACTCTCCTTATTTAGCTACTTGTTTATTTTGGAGCATTTATTCAAATTGAATAGAAGCCTATGTGCCTCACAGAATATTTAGAAAAAGAAAACTTCAGCCACCAGCCATAGAGGAGATCCATACTCCTACAAATTCAGCATCACTAGTGGAGTATCTAAAAATGTCAATCACTGGGCAACAGAAACTTTGAGAGCATGTTTTTTTATGTCTGAAGGACTCAATAGGACCCATGAGGAATCTGAGTGTGAATTATAATCAAAAGATTAAATGAAAAGTGGCTCAATGTCATTTTGAGGTTTAGGAGATAATAGTTTTATGAACCAGCCGTTACCTCTCAGAGAAAAAAGTACACTGCATTTTCAACAGTGTAAATATTTATGGATCATATCAAAACATCATATACTCCCAGAATTTATTATAAAATGTCACTCTATTCAGCTCATACCCTGACCACTTCTTTACTGGGAAACAAATCATTAATTGTAAAAGAAGGAGATGAAGAGAGCATTTGTAAGAAAGAAAACTAGAGGTGGATTCATTCAATCCTAACGTTTTTTATTTAAGATGTAAGAATTTACTGGAGAGAAGTTTTAAATGAAATTCCCAGACACTTAATATGAGCAACAACAGAAGCAAAATCTCTTCCTTCTTAGAGCTAATGGTCTAAATGGGTGGTAATTTCTGAAAGTATCAGAGCCATTTTAAAAAATAAAATGAGGTAATGGGATAGACTTCTTTGGCTACTCTAGATAGGAAGATTAGGGATGGCCTCTCCACATAGCTGAGAATGGAATTGAACCTGGATTATTCAAGAGACTCAGCCACATGATGATGTAAGAGAAGAATGGTGCAGGTAGAAGAGCAAATGCAAAGGCTCTGTGGGAGAAACAAGCTTGACAGTTTGAGGAGCAAAACAGCAAAAAACAAGTCTATCTGGAGTATACAGGGAAAGGAGGGGGTCATAAAAGATTACAGGGGTGTACAACACTTTTCTTGCTCATTGCTATGTATTCACCTACATAGAACCATGCTTGGCTCATGATTGGCACTTAATACATTTATGTGGAATGAATTAATAAAGTTGGAAGGAGTTAAGCTAGATGATGTCTAAGTTCCACTAGGGCAGGAACCAGAATGTGTAGTGGTTTGCAGGGCAGGGTTAGAGGAGTGTAGATTTTATTCTCATTGCAAGGGAAAGTCACTGGAGTGTTTTAAGCATGGAAATTGTGCATTCACATGTATGCTTTGAAAATATCAGTCTTGCTACTGTGTAGAGAACAGAGTGTAGAGAAGACAATATGGGGTTTCCAGCAGCAGGAAGGGGCTCTTTTCAAATGATCACATTTGAGTGCACCATCTGTATTCTGCTAGAAACGCTATATCTTAATCCATTCTGGCTAAAACAAAATACCATAGACTGAGTAGCTTATCAATGACAGAAGTTTATTTCTCACAGTTCTGGAGGGTAGAAAGTTCAAGGACAGGGTCCTGGAACTTTCAGTGTCTGGTGAGAAACCTCTTTCTGGTTTATAGATGGTGTTCTCTGGCTGTGTCCTCACATGATGGAAGGGACAAGGCAGCTCTCTGGAACCTCTTTTATAAGGATATTCATCCCATTCTTGAGGGTTCCACCCTCATGACCTAATCACCTCCCAAATGTCCTCACCTCCTAATACTATCACCTTGTGAATTGGGATTTCAGCATGTGAATTTAGGGAGTGGCAGGGAGGACACAGACCTTTAGACCAAAGCACCAGTAAAAGGCAAGAGATGATGGATTATGGTATACTGATTTATTATTTATTTTAGAAGTATAGTTTATATGTTTTGTAAGTAAACCTGACCTTATTTGGCCAAGAACTGGATGCCAGGGGAAGGGTGGTAAGAAAAAGGAAAAACTCTAGGGCTTAAGTTTTTGCCCTGGATGTGGCACAATTAAATGAATGGGGAAGACTGAGAGAGAAGTAGGTTTGGAATGAAGTTGGCGGGGCAGCATTAGGAGTTCCATTTTAGGCATGTTTAAATCAAGATGCCTATTTGTATTTAAGTGGACATGTTGAGTAGGCATAGAGGAGAGGTCCGTGCTTAAAATTAAAATTTTTGATTTATCAGCACAAACTTCTTTCCGACAATTGTGGTTTCAGAAAAATTACATAAAGTTCATGGAAGAATCTTAGTAATTCACAGAATGGAAAGTATTGTTGAAAATATAGTCCCAAAATTTGGCAAATCCTTAGGAGCCAGTAATCCACATGGTTGTCTATTTATACAAAGAAGGAATGAAGAAGAAAAGTTTATAGCTAATCTGATTATAATATAACTGCTTGGTTTGATGTGAGAATTTGACAGCAATAAGAGAAGGTTGAACCTAAAAATTATACAAAAGACTAAAAAACTAAGTTTAAAACCTTATTTATCCATAGCAACAAGAGGAATATTCTAGATAAATGGAAATCTTAGCTACTAATTTCAGTTTCTCCCAAGTACCAACTTCAATTCAATGCCACAGATATTTATTAATAACATTCACAGGAGGCACTATTCTAGGCAGTGTGGGTACAAAATGAGTTAAAGAAGTGAAATCCTTTAATGTCTTACTGAATTGCTACTAAATTAGAGCTAAAATTAAAATTTGCTTCTTCAATACATGAAAAGTCCACAGTCAGTGAAATGAGCCACAGAGAAGACAAAGTCATTGAATCATTAGCTCTGAGACCATAGATTTTTTTCTTTTTTTTTTTTGAAAGAAAGAGAGAGAATTGTTGAAAGAAAGAGTGAAAGAAAGAAAAAAAAAGAATGTAAGAGAGAAAGAAAGAGGAAGAGAAAGAGGGAGAGAGAATGGGATTCTTGTTCTATTGCCCAGGCTAGAATACAGTCTAAAAATGTGTATTAAAAACCTCTTTTA
>CAUYLG010029653.1:0-48097 GCA_963573385.1 Cacajao melanocephalus | reverse complement strand
GTTTTTCAGTTCCATTAATTCACTTATATTCCTCTCTAAATTGTCTATTCTCGTTAGCATTTTGTCAAGCCTTTTTTCAAGGTTCTTAGTTTCTTTACATTGGGTTAGAACATGTTCTTTTAGCTCACAGAAGTTTCTTATCATCCATTTTCTGAAGCCTAATTCTATTAATGGAACGCACTCGTTCTCCATCAGGCCTTGTTCCCTTGTTGATGAGGAACTGTGATCCCCTGTAGAAGGACAGGCATTCTGATTTTGGGTATTTTCTGCCTTTTTACGCTGGTTTCTTTCCATCTTTGTGGATTTATCCACCTGTCATCTTTGTAATTGCTGACTTTCAAATTGGGTCTCTGAGTGGACATCCAACTTGTTGATTCCCAGCGCCGGAATCTGAGCAACCCACTGCGCCGGCTAAAATAGCGGCACTGAGATTCGTGGTGCTTTTCTGCCCGGGAATCTCCGGTCTGGCTTCCCTCTTCAGTTCTGCCTTCCCGGAGCTCCAAATGTCGACCAAAAGGGGACCCAGTCCCATTTACTCTGCACTGAGAACCGCCGCGCCGGCCACAAGAGTCGCGCTGGCGACCTGTGGGGCTCCTCAGCTGGGAATCTCCTGGTCCGTGAGCAACAAAAATTCGTCTGAAAGTGTGGCATCCACTCGTTCTCTGCGCTTTCACTGGGAGCTACAATCCTGAGCTGCTAGTTATCGGCCATCTTGGATATCTCCTTACATTAATTTTAAAAAGAAAAAATACTGGTGAGAGTTCTGCATAATAGATGTGAGGGGAAGCACATGATTTTAATTCTGGGAGGGCTGGCTTCAAATCCAGAGACTAGAAATCCTGGAATCTCCCATCATGTTACTGGTACTGATGAAAAAACACAGGCTTAAAGAAATTGACTAAGATCGTACACCTCATAAGATGAACTAACTTTATCATTGAACAGCCCTTTTCCTATACCCATAAGACTGAATGCATCATGTACCAGAACAGATGCATTCACTGAAACTTTAACAAATTAAGTGAAATGCAGAAATACAGAAAACCAAAGGAACAAGCACTCCCCTCCCTCAAAGTGGAATGCAATTTTTGAATGGTATTTGATTATTTGAGACAGGGTTTAAATACATGCTTCTGTTTAGCTGTTAGATGAAAATACTCCCATTCTCCTTTATTTCCTGGTCTGAGGTCACTCCCCTGCCACTTGCGGCCAAACCACTTTGGCTCTATGGGGTAGCAGAGTTAGCCGCCATGTCCTTATAGCTAATGTCCCCATAGTTAATCACCTCAGTCCCTTCTGCCCTCTGGCTGTTGCTTGGGGATGAGAAATCTATTTGCACCTTTATGGCTTTCTTAATACTCCTTAGAATTTATCCCTGAGCCTGGACTTCCAATATCTTCAAACTTTCCCACAGTCCTGTTTGAAGAATGATCCGGTTCATGTAATGGTGCCTCCTGGGGAAAAGAGAGGAGGTGGAGTTGAGGGTTGGAAGCAGGGGAGGAAGCTTGGAGTTGGAATATTTTCCAAGTCTGGCATTAGCACTTTCTGGCTTGATCCTTGGGCTAGTTATTTACTTTTTCTACAGGTTTCAGTTTCCGAACCTGAGAAATGAGTTAATAAATCCTACCTAACTCGCAGAGTTGTCATGCAGCTCAAGTGAAATATTAATAATAACCACAGCAACAGTGGCAGCAAACACTTACTGAGCTCTTATTATGGGCTTGATGTGGGGCTCTAAACCCTGCATGTGCTTTTTCTCATGAAACCCTCCCAACAAGTGTTATTATCCCCATTTTACAGATGGGGAAGTGGAAGCTTAGCCAGTCACTGGAATGAGGTCGTGCAGCAGGAAAGTGGCAGGGCTGAGATTCCAAAATGATGGGGGCCAAACCCCTGGTAAATTATAAACCGCTAGGGAAATGTCAGAGGTAGAAATTATTACATTAAATCAAAATAGATTCAACTCAGATGAAATTTTGGTTTCATATGTTCTCTGGGGTTACTCCCAAGTGAAATGGTTAGTCAACTGCCGAGGCAGATTGTCTGGTTTAAAACCCATTCCTGCCACTTACCTGGTATGTGACCTTGGCTAAATTACTTAACCCCTCTGTGCCTCAGTGTATATATCTGTAAAATGCAGTAACAATACTATTACTAGTATTACTAATAAAAATCATAACAATATACAATATCTAATGATTACTAGTAATTAATGAATAGGAACAGATCTTTTTTTTTTTTTTCTTTTGAGACCGAGTCTCGCACTGTCACCCAGGCTGTAGTGCAGTGGCACAGTCTCGGCTCACTGCAATCTCCACCTCCTGGGTTCAAAAAATTCTCCTGCCTCAGCCTCTCTAGTAGCTGGGACTACAGGCGTGCACCACCATGCCCAGCTAATGTTTTTGTATTTTTAGTAGAGACGGACTTTCACTATGTTGGCCAGGATGGTCTTGATCTCCTGACCTCATGATCTGCCTGCCTCGGCCTCCCAGAGTGCTGGGAATACAGGCATGAGCCATTGTGCCCAGCCAAACAAAACTTATAGATGATTGGGACGATTAAGTTAGTGCTTATATTTAAAGTGCTTAAAAGACCATCTAAGTGTTCACTATAGGAAAGCTGCTGTTGTTCTTTTTCCTGTTTCACTGTTTCATTGCCCAGATGGGAATGTCTTCCTTCTATTGTTGCTGTCCTCTACCAAGCCTCACTTGGTCTTGAGAGACCTAACACAGGTGGTATTCCAGATCAATGCACCTGCTTTAAGCCTGAAATAGTATCTTTCCTGATAGTTTTGCAATATTTCTTCCCCATGGAGCTAGACCACCTGGCTTCTACCAAGATTCCCAGTGTAACTCTTGTTAAAAGCTCAGAGCCTCCAGCCAGCCTCAGGCAGACAGCTTCTGGCTTCCTCTCACTACTCAGCCTTCTTCAATCCTGACCTCTTTCGGATCTCCTGAGTTATAAGCCCCTGGAAAAGACAGAGGCCTCCAAATGTATCCTTCCACATGCTTCTACAAAAAGGAAGAGAGGGGAAAAAAGATGTCAGAGATGAGTGTAATATTCCTTGAAACTGGTATGACTCCTACATTGGCCACTGCTGTTTGACCCTGGGGAGTTTTCTAAACCTCCGGGCTAGAGTTTTATTATTTATGTCTCTGTTATGGACTGAATGTTTGTGTTCCTCTCCCCTCCACAAATCCATATATTGAGATCCTAATTTCCAATGTGGTGGCATTAGGAGGTAGGGCCTTTGGGATGTGATAAAATCATGAAGGTGGAGCCCTCATAAATGAGATTAGTGCCCTTATAAAAGGGACCCCTGTAAGATCTCCAGCTCTTTTTTTTTTGTCATGTGAGGACAGCAAGAATACTGCTGCCTATGAGCCAGGAAGAGTATCCTCACTAGACACCCAGTCTTCTGACACTTTCATCCTGGACCTCCTAACCTCCTCAAATATATATATATACTTGAGAAAGAGTCTTGCTCTATCTCCCAGGCTGGAGTGCAGTGGCGCAATCTTGGCTCACTGCAACCTATGCCAATTGTCTTACCTCAGCCTCTTGAGTAGCTGGGATTATATGCTTATGCCACCATCATTATGTCTGGCTAATTTTTTTTCTTTGTATTTTTGGTAGAGATGGGGTTTCTCCATGTTGGCCAAGCTGGTCTCAAACTCCTGGCCTCAAGTGATCCAGCTGCCTCAGCCTGACAGAGTACTGGGATTACAAGTGTGAGTCCCTGTGCCCGGCCAAATGTTAGTTGTTTAAACCACCCCAGCCATTGGTGCTCTGTTATAGTAGCCTGAACTAAAACACTCCCTCCTTCCCATCTTTTCTACCCCAGGGTACATTTAACTCATCTGTTAAATGAAGATGGTAACTGTACCTGCCTCATTACTGTATGGATAAGATGTACCTTAACTCAAGACGAAACTGCTTGGGGATCAGTTTCCTTTTCTTGGTATCTCTATTTGACTATGATCCTGGTCTTCCAAAATTTGCTTAACTGATCTCATTCTCATATCCCTGGCTGTCAAGGGCAGGTATATTGCCCAGTTCCAGATAAATCCTA
The DNA here is from genome assembly GCA_963573385.1 of Cacajao melanocephalus. Lineage (NCBI taxonomy): Eukaryota > Metazoa > Chordata > Mammalia > Primates > Pitheciidae > Cacajao > Cacajao melanocephalus. The sequence continues at coordinate 44,025 of CAUYLG010029653.1, read as the reverse complement.
CTGGAGAGCTAGAAGGAGGTCAGGAAATAGAGTAGTCTTTGAATGCAATTAACCTACCTGCTTGAACAAGTCCCACTTTTAAGAACACATCATGTTTCTGGAAAGGAAGTCGAGGTTGACATGAACCTTGTAAATTGTGATGAGACTAACATTTTTATGATTCTCTTTATTCCAACTAGCTGTCTTTTGGACCTGCTTTGAAAAGGTTCCTGCAATCGCTAGTGTTAAAGACTTGAATCTAAAGGTTGGAGCACTGGTGAATCAATGTTGTAAATTTTAGAGCAGTTGCCAACACATATTTCAGTCCTGGTTACAGAGTATGGTGGTAAGAATTCTGGACTGGGCATTTGGAGGTGTGAATTTCTCTACTATAATTTAGTTCAACAGACATTTATTGCCCACATGGTAAAGGCCAAAGGACTGAGTAATAAGTGATTGGGCATCAGATCTTCCTTCACACCTGCATCAGGGAACATTTGGTGTCTCCTTTTCATCCTCTACCTTCTTTTCCTCTTTCTTGGCAGGTCTCTACCTTCCTCCTCTGTGCCTTTGACCTTAAAGGGCTGCTGAATCCTGATTGGGTGAAGCCAGTCATGGTGATTTCAATTCCTTGCAGTGACTGGTTGAGGCATAGGCAAGTGAGACCATTCTGGCTTGTGAACGTTCCGGAGGAATCCCAGTGGGAAGTTTCTGGGAAAGACGTTGGTACTCTTTCAGAGACACAAGAAAGGTATGGCACCTTTTCTGCATGGTTCAAGGCTGGATGGGAGGCCTGGAACTGGGAAAGTCATGTTAATACGAGGGGAACTAAGTTCACATAATCAGGAAGGCAGAGTAGAAAGATGGAAATTAATCAACTCTAGAAATGTCCTTCCTCTAGACCTCCTGTGGTTTAAGCTACTCTGAGTTGGGTTTTTTATTGTTTGCAGCCAGAAATCTCCTGAATGATATACCCTTTCGCATCAGAGCTTAGGAACTAAAGAAGGAGGCTGACTTATAAACAAACAGATTTCCATCACAACTGGGCTACTGGGAAAGTAGGGTGGGTTAATTTTTTGGAACGTGTGCTCTGCAGCCAGGCTGAGTCTTGCATCTATGAGCTGTGCTGCCTTGTAAAAGTCACATAGCCTCTCTGGACCCCTTAACTCATCTGTTAAATGAAGATGGTAACTGTATCTGCCTCATTATTATGGATGAGATGTATCTTATACACTTAGTAAGGACTCAATAAATATCAATTGCTGTAGCTATTATGGAAATAGAAAGCACATGTAGAGCATAGAATAGGGAGTTACCAATTCTGCTGGGAAGTCCAGGAAGGCTTCATCAAGATCAGTCTGGATGGGCAAATGGAGGTTTACAGGTGGGGTGGGACATTCAGCTAAGTAGAGAGAACAGTGTGTGTGTTCAGCAGCCATGTGCCCACAGGCAGATTACCACATCTTTCGGGAGCTCCTCAACTTCTTCATCCTTGAAAGCATTGAGGCCAGGCGTGGTGGTCACACCTGTAATTCCAGCACTTTGGGAGGCCGAGGCGGGCGGATCATGAGGTCAGGAGTTCGAGACCATCCTGGTTAACACGGTGAAACCCCATCTCTACTAAAAATACAAAAATTAGCCAGGCGTGGCACATACCTGTAGTCCCAGCTACTTAGGAGGCTGAGGCAGGAGAAGTGCTTGAACCCAGGAGGCGGAGGTTGCAGTGAGCTGAGATCATGCCACTGCACTCCAGCCTGGGCAACAGAGCAAGACTCCATCTCAAAAAAGAAAAAAAAAAAAGCAAGCAAGCAAGCATTGAGTGTGTTGAATTAACTTAATCCTCCTTTGGCAAAAGAAGTAAATCTCAGGCCTCCTCCCTAGATTGAGAGGTACCTCATTAGAGACCCTCAGTGGCCTCTTCATCAATAGCCTATGATTGTTGGTCTCAACCCACTCTGAAGACAATTCACTCAATGAACACTCCCACTAAAAGAGGTGACTCTCATTCTTTGTTGATTTCTGTTCTTCATTGCTGTCCAGAGCTTTATCCACTGCACAATTAGTGATTCTGTGCCTCCTCAGCTTTCCAAGGCCCCACATATCTCATCAGTCAGATAGATGCTGAAGCTTAATTAAGCTTGTAAAGCTTTCTGATTTCCTCAGATGAAAGGTGGCTCATAAGTACCAGGTTTTATTTTGCTGGCTCCTGCCAAGGGTTATTATAAATAGGACTTAGTGCGACGTGGCTAAGCTCTTAGGGTGATAATGTGTCAAGACCAATCGAGGCTGCCGAAAGCAGAGATATTATCATAATGGTCCCATCATAGGCGATGGGTGTTAATGGAAGTAGCAGTGAAAAAAAGAAAGGACTGCGAGCAGCAAAGCCCGGATTGAGATGGCTACAAGTGAAATATCGGCTGCTCTTGGGATTTCCATCATAATCATTAACCATATTAGCCTTGGAGCCATTCTTCTGCCATCTCCCCTAGACCAGGCTCACACTCAAATAAAAAATGGATGCTTTAACTCCAAATGAAAATATATTCCTTTGCTGCTTTTTAAAACCCATTTACATTAAAATGATGGCCAGCAGGTAAGTAATTTATAACCGGGGGCTTACTGCAGTGCAGAAAAGTGGCATTGGAATCGTGAGCCACCTAAGTGGGAGATCAAGGGACTTCCAGACCCAGGAAAAGTCATTGCTGCTGGACTGAAAAATAGCTGGCAAGAGTAGGAAAAGGTAAGGGATAATGTACAGACACTCACTGATGGGGAACGGTGACCGTAGAGGTAGTTTTATATTTCCACAATCCGGTGGGTGAAAAAACAGAAGTTCTTAGGTAATGCAGCGCTTGTTAAGAATGTGTTAGCTTCCAGGGCCCCAGGTGTGGTCGCCTCAAATCAGCTTTTTGCATCCCATAGGCAGACAATCAATAACGTTTGATGATGATGGTGATGAAAGCCATGGTGATGATCATGATGATGATAATGACATACCCTGTTGTCAGTTGAAGTCGCCTGCTGTTTTGAGATCCAGTTAGACTTAACCCAAATTCCTATCGTATGGTCTCGGTGGCGGGAGGTTCAATGGCTTTCCCTGTATTCCTCAGAGTCCCTGGAGCTTTGTGCCTCAAACTTGTCTCTGTGTTCACTTCCTGCTTTCATAGTTGTGGCTTTGGCTCCAACACACATTAACATGCATGTGAAGTTCAGTGCCTTAACTACCCCTCCACCCTCATTTGGACTAAGACATCATGAGTTTAGTGACTACTGAATATCTGGGGGAGGGGGCGTTGCTGAGGAGAGGTTACCACACTGTGCAAGGTCTTCATTCATGCAGCTGTCTTCTCTTTCCTTTCTCTCTCCCTCCCTTGTGGGGAAACAGGTGAAACTTTCCTCTTACATCATGTAAAACAGGGCTACTCCCATTCAGGATCCATTCAGGATCCATTCAGGATCTCAGCTTCTACCTCAGGTAAAGGTTTTTCTAGAGATCAAATTGGGGAGTCCCTGAAGAGATTTCTGGTAGACACAATTTATCATTTTCAGTATACTTCCTACATGTCAGGCAGAGTGCTGAGAGTTTTCCATGCATTTAATCTTTAAGATCCCCCAACAACACCCCAAGATCTTATTTTCCCGTCTCATTGATGGGGAAAAGGAGCGTCGTTAGGGCAAACCTCAGACCACGAGACTTTTGCTACTGGGTGGAAGAGAAACCCCAACTCTTGTCTGCCAAAAGACCAAAGTTATGTTAACAACAACGCCATTTGGCTTCCTGGAGCTGAGAAACACTGGTGAGTTAGCAAAGGGGACTCTTACAGGGGAATTGTCTCTCTTGGTACCTGCACGTTGTCTCTCTCAAGGCTGTTTGATATAGGTACTACCTGCATCCTCATCTCTGTTGACTGATTAAACCCAAGCCCATTTACTGAGAGATACGTTGCAGTACAGAAAGCTCCACAGGGTTAATAATATCTTATCAGGTGGGATGTGATGTGTCCCAAAAGAGGAGGGCTGGCCTGGCAGTCCTGGAAATGGCACTATCTCTGTCTGGGGAGGAGATCAGCCTGGACAAGAATGGCAATGCAAGAACACCTGCTGTCATTTCTCCTCTGGTTTTGTCCCTCTTGTGAGCAAACTCTGAGATTGCCCCAGGGAAGATGCCTCTGTGGGGCTGGGTGTGTTTGTTACACACCACACATTGAGACTTGCTGCTGCATGTCTCCTTTCCTTTCATTTCACCTGAAGAAAAAAAGAAGATAGAAACCTCAAAGGCCATTTCTTGCTGCTTGAGTTTAAAGCATGGCTACATTTTACAATCTGGGCCTGAGGAATAGCAGGACAAAAGCTGAGGAGTAACGATGGTAATAAATTTGTCTAGCTCCTTGCAATTTGGCTGAGCACTTTCACATGGTGATCTCATTGGGATTTCACAACATCCTGCTAGGGAGGGGTAGTAAGGCAGGGGTTAGTTATCATTCCTATTGATGAAGAAGAGAGCTGAGCTTCAGAGAGTTGTGTGATGAGCCCTAGGTTCACAGCTAGTTCCTGACACACCAAGAACAAGAATGCACTTTACCTGAATTTCACCTCAGAGGTTTTACAGGACACTCCTTCTTTGCCCAGTGTGACTCACGTCTGCAGATTCTATCTCTATCTCATGTTTTACATATAGTTATAGGTGCATGTTGCCTGTATATTACAATGGCTGCTAAAACTCCAGTAATGAGGGCAGATAAAAGAAACCAAGGATTGCTAAAAAGCTAGAATATTTAGATGCTCTTTTCCCATTCAATGGTGCTTTCTTTCTCTCTTTTGAGAGAGTCTTGCTCTGTCACCCAGGCTGGAGTGTAGTTGGTGTGGTCTCTGCTCACTGTAATCTCCACTTCCTGGGTTTAAGTGATTGTCATGCTTCAGCCTCCCAAGTAGCTGGGACTATAGGCATATGCCACCATGCCCTGCTAATGTTTGTATTTTTTTTTTGGTAGAAACAGGGTTTCACGATGTTGGCCAAGCTGGTCTTGAACTCCTGGCCTCAATTGACCTGCCTGCATTGGCTTCTTCTATCTCTCTTATTAGCACTTATGAAAGAAAGGAAGCAGGGAAGGAATATGAGGAAGAAAAGTTAGGGAAAAGAGAGAGATGTTATTTTTTAATACTTTTCTCTGCCTACCTGTTTCAATAAGCAGAAGAGCTAACCCAAGAAGTCAGAGAAAGAAAATTCAGGTAATTACTATTATTGACTTATTTGCTGAGTGAAGGTTTTTGGGGGAAAAAGATCATAAAACAGCTCTGAGAAAGCTAATAGGAAATGGTAACAAGCAAAAAACTTCCTCCTGTTTTTCTGCTTCTGTGCACAATATCCCTGCTCACTCAGGGCAAAATCAAGTCAGCAGATCCAAGCATGGTATTTGACTTAGTCTTCATCTCTCCCCATTGAGAGGCCCATTTAGCTAGGGGTGACAACAGAGCTGCGTGACTCTTTAGGATAAGTGAGAGTAGCTGGACTATAAATGTCTTCCCACCTTGGTTTTATCATTTGTAAAAATAGGCTATTAATGCTTGCCTTACAGAAGTATTGCAGGAATTCAGTGAGATTATGGAATTAGATGAAATATAGCAAGTGAAAAGTTCGAATGCAGTTTCTGGCATATAGTAGGCACTCAATAAATAATAAAAATCACACATGAAACTGCATAGAAGAATGTCTGGGAGGACACACACTAAACTGTTAATGGCGTTACTCCACAAGAAGATGTTTATGTGTGGGGGGGCACTTTCACTTTTGCACTGCATATGTTTTTACTTTATACCTCATCATGGGATTGATGTGTAAGTATTAATGGGTGTGTGCTGCTCATGATAAGAGTAATGATCAGATAGAGAGTAATAAACAATATGACATTGTTGTACATCTGTTGGTGTGATTGTAAAAATCTGTTTTGTGTGTGTGTGTGTGTGTGTTTTTGAGACAGGTCTTGCTCTGTCATGCAGCCTGGAGTGCAGTGGTGCAAGCATAGCTCACTGCAGCCTTGAACTCCTGGGCTCAAGGGATCCTCTAGCCTCAGTCTCCCAAATAGCTGGGACTACAGGCAAGTGCCACCATGCCCAGCTAAGTTTTTAATTTTTTTGTTGAGACATGGTCTGAATTTGTTGCCCAGGCTGGTCTTGAACTCCTGGGCTCAGGTGATCCTCCCACCTTGGCCTCTCACACCTGGGATTCCAGGCATGAGCCACTGTGCCCAGCTGTGACTGCAAAATTTATACTCACTACAAGTAACAGCATCAATGGAAGAACTGAAAAGTGGGCACCAGCAAACACCAGAATTGAGCAGTCCCAGGTACATAAATAGGAGCACCTTTGATCAAGGCTGTGGGTATAAGATGTCTCAGCTATAGGCACCTTCCATTCAAGCTTTTATATTCTAGGAAGGAGGAATTTGATTGGTCCATTTTAGGACCAGGTTTTCAGCATTGGCTTATCCAACCTTTAGTGTGTAAGGAAATAGTTCTGTGCTGGACTATGATTCTGCACATCCTGACACTTTTGTGTTGTTTGATTTTTTTTTAAAAGTTACAATCTTGCATTTGTTTGAAAACAATGATATAAAACCTCTAACAATGGATAAAGCAAGTAGAGCTATGCCGTAAAATCTCAACAAAATGAATTTTGTGCATCTTTTACAAGGAGTCAATAAAAATTGAAACCCAATAGGATTCATCATTCATATGCTTGGTGATACGTCGCAGAGTGACACGTCTGCCTTGGGTCTGAATAAATGTTGATTATGATGGCAAACACATCGGCACGACAATAGCAACACTTGTCTTCTTGATTCCAACGGTTAGCAGATCCGGAATTGCCATAAATTTGTTTAGTGCTGCCTCTCCAGTTAGGAAGGGAATTTGAGACCTTTATTAGGGCAGAGAAAAGTAACAGGGGATCTCTTGATTTTTCTATCGCGACCTGTAATGTTACAGTGATTGGGAGGCAGAGAATATGAAGCATACAGATGGCACACAGGTTTAATCTGTGTGTGTGTGTGTGTGTGTGTGTGTGTGTGTGTGTGTGTGTGAAAGAGAGAGGAGAGAGAGAGAGACAAACATGTCATTGCCCTGGGGCAGACTGATTTAAGGCTCTTCTAAGGCAAGCTCAAATCCAGACTGCATTTTCTATGCAGACCGTCCGTGTTTCCCAGCAAAGAGGCACCCAGCCAGGGCCCAAGAGGTTGAGGATAAAGTGAGAAGCAGGGAGCTTGGCCAGTTTAGGAGGGGAGGAAGAATGCTCTGTGTTCTCTGTAATGCCTCCTGGCAACATCTGCGCCACAGAGGACTTGCTCAGCTAGTTCCCCTCCGGTCAGCCCACAAGAGTCCTTTCGAGTGACAATAAATCCTCCCCTCTGCCGCCCACCCATTCCTTGTGATTTGTTTTTTTTCCTTTGGAAGTGGAGGTGGGCAGTTGCTGGGGAAGATGATCAGAGATTACTTATTGGAAGGCAGAAGCCACGTCTCTAAGAACCAGGGATAGACTAATAATGGATACCAGTTACCGAGTCTCGCTACATGCCAGGCAGATCACATAGCCCCACAAACCCTTTCAGGTGAATTTTATAAGCCCCATTTGCAGATGAGCACACCGAGGTTCAGAGACTTGTAAATTGCTCAAGATGATACAACTCTGAAATGGTAAGGCCAGATTCAAACCTGGGCCAGTGTGTCTACAGGTCACTCGGTCCTGACCACCCATCTGTATTGGAAAGCCAGCTTGAAAAGACCCAAAACTGGCAGCTTTGATACCCATCCCTGGCTTCCCTGGGACAGGTCCCAGAACTGTTGGGTAGTTGTAGTCTTGACTACAACAGAGTGGGAATTATGATATAATATTTGCTCCCAGAGCCAGCATGGTATTAACATCATTTTAAGCCAAGCCTCTGAGTCATCTCTTTTGTGTATGGTTTGGGAGACCAAGGTACAAGGAATTCTCAGGAGTTCATGCCCAGCCATGGACCTTCTGAGATACCATGGAAAGCTTTTTTTTTTTTCTCATTTCCAGCTTCAGATGCTGGTGTTCTACCCTCTAAAGTTGCTGAAACAGGACCATTAGGCGGAATAGTTTTATTGGAATTTAAAATATGAATTTTGTGTTAACCACCTCTGGCTATAACTGGAGTAAAAGTGACATTGTGTCAGACAATAGCATGCACTAATGAAGCCAGTGGAGGATGTAACAACGGAAATATCACAGCAACAAAATTGGAGTTGTGTTCCAGCTGTGTTCAGAGCACTCTCCCAGCAGGGCAGTTGAGTTTAAATTTCCATTATTTTGAGTGAATGTGGCCCTAAGGAATCACGTAGGGATGGTTTTTTATGTGATCTCAGGGCAGTCCCTCTCTTGTAGTATAGAAACTTTTAGAAAGCTATACTGTGCTTTGTTGAAAAAGGAAAGTACAAAATATATTTGTTCCTTGAAAAAAGTCTGAGAGGAAACATATCTAGCTGTTGACATACCTTACCTTGGGAAAAGGAAATTTGAAGAGAAAGGACTTTCTTCCTTTTCTTTTTCAAAAAATGTTATATATTCCTGGACATTTAAATTCATTATACTCAGCATATATTTTTGAGAAGACTAAAATGATCAGGGGAATGCTCTCAGATGAATAATTCATGCTTTATGGCATCAGGCTATCAAAAGGCAGATAGGATAGGTGACTGTTATAAAGCTGCCCCAGTGGAGCTGGAATTATGGCAGCAAGGGTGTGGGCTTGGGTGGCAGCAGTGGAGATGAAAAGGAAGGGAGGGGAGTTGAGTGCCATTAAAAACCAGGAGCCAGGGGTATCACCTGCATTGGATGAAGGCCTGCAAAGTGGCACTGTTTGCATGAGGAGGGAGCCTAGATACTGGTGCAGAGCTATGGAGGGACCTAAAGGAGCTAGAATTCTAAATATCAGTGAATGGGTGGGTGGGTGATGGATGGATGGACAAATGAATAAGTTCCTTTATTTAAGGGTCGTTTCTTTTAGGTTCAGGCTGAACTCTTTTAGAGGTCTAATTAGGTCCTCAGTTAGGGAAGCATTTCTCATATTCTTTCCTTGACCTGGGCTGTTCTTATCCGAGCCTGAGAGAATTAAGGCCTTTGTAAGGTCTGGGCCGTTTCTGGATGCCTCATAGGGTCACTTCGGTCTTGTTTTCTTCTAACTATAAGAATCTCACTTCCAAATTGCTTAAACAATATAGGAGATAGATTTAAGACACAAGTACCTAGAAGGTCTTCTGGGTTGGGTCAGTTCAGGGACTCACCAATGTCATCCCATGCTGGTTTCTTTCAAGCTTTCTGTTACGCTCTTCATACGGCAGCAGCCTGGCTTCCTCATGGTGGCAAAATGGATGCAAGCAGTTCCAGCCTTTACTTCCATGTTACCTAGAAGGACACAGAGAAATCTTTTTGCCCCTACAAGTTTCTTGGAAAAGTTCAGCTGTATTCACACTGACTCAAATTGGGTCTCACGCTCATCCTTGACTGCGTCCATTTGACTGGGGAATGTTGACTGGCTTAGGTTATCTGAGCAAAGCACACTCGTGGGGAGAGTAGTGGTGGGATCACCGTATCCCGCCCATATGGCAGCCGCACAATGACGGTGTGTGTGGAAGGGATGTTAGGGAGCTGTCAGGCTCTAGTTTTGCATAATAAAGCAGGAATAGCTGGTGTTTGTAGGTGCATGGGGGAGTGGCTGAAATTGAAGTAGGAAAATATCCAAGAGGGGTGGAAGATTTCCCCAACCGAGAAGCAAGGCAGTGCGTGTGGGCTCTAGGTTGGGGGCTGTGGAGGAGAAGAATCATGAGGGTGCCTGAGAAAACTGGGCATGAAGAACCCAAGTCCTAGAGTGCTAGACAAGGGGCCTCCAGGATTTTGCATGGTTTTGTGGGAGTGAATCAGTGGAGGAGATGCTTCAAAGGCTTTCAGTCTTTCAAAGATCAGTCTTTCAAAGGCTGTCTTGGCATGAGCATGGATGGAGCTGGGGAGTGACACCCCATGGCAGCATGGAGCAGCAGCAGCAGACATGTAGAGGGCCACAGACCCAGAGGGGCCCTGGGGACACTGAACAAGTTCATTTATGTGTAGCACTTGGAGTGCATGCCACAGAGGGCATTCTTGATCGCTGTTACAAGAAGTATTTTTACTTTTAGTTGGTAGGAAGTAGTGAGAAGCAGTAACTGCAAAAGAAACAGGAGGCCAAGTGATTCAGGAGGCATCCTGGTGTGAAAGTGGCAGTTTGACAAACCTCCGTTTTGGGATCCATAAGCCGCAGAGGAGTCTCAAAGGTGCAGAAACTGAACTTCCCTCCAATCTGGTGTATGGGAGTGTCAGCTGCTTCCATTTTATTAGGGAAATGAAGACCTATAGCATTACTTGTGTTGCAAGAGCATGGAGCAGCTCATATCTCTAGAAATGTAAAATTACACACACACACACACACACACACACATCATCATCATCATCATCTCACTCTAGCCTTACAACATCCTACAAGTTAGTCATTAATATTGTCATGCGACAGAGAAGGAAAGCCCAGCTAGGTGGTATTAAGTCCGTGATAAGGTCCAGGGCTAAATATGGTGGAGCTGGTCTTTACATCCAGCATCTAACTCCCACCTCCCTCTTCCTTTCTGACAGACCCTAAATTTGGCCCGTTATCCCACCCTCCCCCATGAAGCCATGGGCTTTAAGGAATATGCGCTCACTCTCACCTCCAGAGGAATGGCTATCTCTTCCCCTGGTCTAATTTTGACCATTAGAAATCTGCTGATGAGATTCTGAGAAAAGTGTTCTGACTTTGGAGGGAGCGTTGTGGGAAGGGTTTCCTTCATCTTGCTCTGGATGTTGTTGCATCAGGATGGGACATTTGGAACTGCTGCACAGACATTTGCTGCCAAATCTGAGAGTGAGGCTAGTAACCAAAATGGAAGTGCAGGGATGAAGAGAATCTGGGTCCTTGAGGATTGGACTGAGTTACTAAATAACCCATCCGAGAAGCCTCCAGCAGTGGAAACTATGACTTGCCTTTCCAATGTGCATTCTGTTCCCATTTACTAACAGAAAATCTATATTGATGAGTGTAGTAATGTTCTCAGATATAAAACCACATTTTCTAGACTTCCTTGTCAATGGAAGTTATGTGGCCTTTTGCCCTATCTTTCTTTACTTTCCTGCTTCCAGGAATGTGGGCCTGATGGCTAGAACTATGGCAGCCATTATGTGACCATGAAGATAACTTGAGTATATAAGTCATGCACTGAAGATGGCAATGCTGAGAGTGTGGGTCCCGCCATACCTGCTTTAACTGTTTTTCTCTGGGCTTCTTTTCTATGAGAGAAATACAGCATTTTCTCCATGTAAGCTAGCAATTTCTAACTAACATAAGCCACTGTTACTTAATGTTTTCTTTTATATGCAGCTTGGTTTAATCCCAACTGAGAAGCCTATATATTTCTGAATTTTCTGTGGGTGAGAATTAATTTCCTTAATGTATAAACTGTTTGGAGTTAGAATTGCTTTTATATGCAATCAATAACATCCTAATTGTTTCCTCATCGAAACCCATACTGTTCACATCTGTACTGTGTAGTTAACTACAACAAGGGCTATATTCTTTAGTTCTCCACTATTCTTGAGAGATTCTAATATTGGGATCCCTACCATTTCCCACATTTTTTTTGAGACAGGGTCTTGCTCTGTCATCCAGGATGAAGTGCAGTGACACGATCATGGCTCACTGCAGCCCCAACCTCCTGGGATCAAGCGATTCTCCTGCCTCAGTCTCCCAAGTAGCTGGGACTGCAGGTACATGCCATCATGCCTGGCTAATTTTTTATTTTTTTGTAGAGAAGGGGTTTCGCCATGTTGCCTAGGCTGGTCTCGAATCCCTGGGCTCAAGTGATCTACCTGCTTCGGCCTCCCAAGGTCCTGGGACTCCAGGTGTCAGGCACTGTACCTGGCCTTTTCCACATATCTTTCCTGCTTCCAAGCCCCATCTTCAGGCATTAAGAACATTCAGAAAGCCTAAACAAAAAGCAAATGTTATGGGTTAGGTACGGTGTTGGTAGAAAATCCAGGTGGTTTCTTTGGCACCTACTCCAGATGATCCCAGTAATATCCTCCCACCGGAGCAGAATCTGAGTTTTGACTATCCTCCTGCACACTCCTTCAGTTCCCTACTGCCTGCTTCTAAGATCCACACGCCCCAGCCATGTGGTCTGCCTCCCACACAAATCCTTAGGGAGGAGAGCTTTTAATATCTGGCAAAGCAACTGTTGACTCAGGTTTTATTTGTTTGTCTTTAAGTTAGCATTAAATAAATGCAGGATTCTTGGCTTAATAGGCCAGTTATTATGTATTATCAAAATGGCAAATTAATTATTCAAAGACTGTGTTTGAGATATACCAGAGACGTAACCGAAGTGGCCTCTTTGTTCCTCATTTGCAGTAAACGTTGCATTTCTGGCCAGTCAGTATTTATTTCAAGTACAATAATTATCTTGTTAAACCCAAATCTATTAAATTGAAATGAAAGTCAGGAATTAGTGCTGGAGGGTGGGAGAGGGTTTAGTCAGGCAGCGTTTGGGGCATCTTAAACCACCAGCCTCATTATTGCCACCTTTCCGTGAGGGTGCCAAAGCCAGTCCTTAAAGCACAGCTGCAATGATCATTGTTCATTATCCAGGGACAGAGCCACCTACTATCCTTGGCCGAAACAACTCTCCCTTGGATATAAACTTTTAATATAATGATGAGAAAGACAGCCGCTATTTACCAGTGCCTCTTATGTGACAATTGTTTTACTTCCACAATCTTCAGTTCTCACAGCAATATCAATTTACAGATGAAGAAACTGAGACTTGGAGGGGTTAAATAATCTGCTGAAGGTCACACATGTACAGTTGGTCCCTCAGTGTTCACAGGGGATTGGTTCCAGGAAACCCTGTGGATACCAAAATGCGCAGATGCTCAACTCTCTTATATAAAATGGTGTAGTGTTTGCATATAACCTACACACATCCTCCTGTATTCTTTAAATAATCTCTAGATTGCTTTGTGTCTAATGCAATGCAAATGCTATGAACATAGTTGTTATACTGTATTTTAAAATTTATATTTTTAATTGTTGTATTATTATTTTTATTTTCCTCCAATATTTCAGACCTGCAGTTGGTTTTGAATCCATGATACAGAACCATAGATAGAGATGGGTGACTGATACGTTAATTGCAGAGCTGAGAGTTTGATTCAGATCATTTGGGTTCCAAAGCCATCCTCTCTATAGCTGTGGAAACTCTGAGGCCTTGAACATGTATTTTTGTGTACTACACAGGGGAGTCTGTCCCTTGCCTTTTGGCTCAGAATCTGATTACTAGAGCAGTCTATTTTGTTCTCTGCCCCTCCCCAATTAAGTACCAGACTCGTTCCACCATTGCATGGGCATGCACACTTGCCTTCTCCCACTCGAGACTCCATAATGCAGCTAAGAAGGGGCCATAATGACTTACCTTTGTGCATCCACTCCCTTTTCCATCCTCCTGTGCAGGACTGCACGGTTTATCACCAAATTCTAATGAGAAGGAAAAAACATTCCCAAGGAGAAAAAAAATTTCCAATGTACCTGAATACGTTTTCTATATTCTTTGTTTGTGTCCAATCCCCGTCAATGCAGGCCTTTGGCCTAGAGCTGAAATCCAGCAGCTAGAGAGTGGAGAAAACAAAATACATGAACTGGGGACTGCCTGGAGACTTCATTATAGCTCACAACTTAGGATACTGAGATGACTAGTTAGACCCATAGCGTGATGTTGCGGGGTACCCAGGCCACACGGTTCAAATAAGCTGACACAGGGAGATTCTGTTTGGGCTTCTAATTATGGGAGCCGGGTCATTCATTCATTCATTTATCCAATGCATATTTGTCATTTGCCTGCTTTGTGTCAGGCACTGTTGTAAAGCATGAGGTCTCTGACTTTACATGCGATGTCCTGGAATCCCAAAGGTGAGGCAGTGGAGTATGATCAACTCTTCTGGTTTGCCTGGGACTTTCCCAGTGTTATCACTGAATGTCACATATCCTGGAAAACCCCTCAGAATCTGGGGGACAGTTGGCTGCCCAGGTTTGAGTGCCAGCTGTGCTACTTGTCCATTAGTCAATCTATGCTTAGTGAGTACCTATTAGGAGCCAGGCAGTGTGCCAGGCTGGGAAACAGCCGTAAGCAAAGAAGAGTCCCTGTGGCCAAGTGGCCGCCTATCAGTAGCGGTGGACAATCCAAGCAGACACAAATAAATTAAGGTGTGTCTAAGAGCCATCAAGAAGATAAAATAGGTACTGTGATATAGAGTGACTACATAAGGGAGGGGTTGTTTTAGCTAGGGTGGTCAGAGAAGGCGGTAGCAGGGGGTGACAATAAACAGAGCCCTCAATGAGAGAAAAATGACAGCTGTGTACAGATTTTGGGGGGAAGTTTTCCAATGAGAAAGATCATCAAGGGCAAAAGCCCTGAGATGGGAACAAACCTGCCAGGTTTGAGGATCAGAAGGAAGGTTAGTGTGAATAGAAAGAGGGGAGGAGAGAGATGGGGAAGGGAGAGGGAGGGGATTGGAGAAGCAGGCAGGGGCCAGATGATGGAGGGCATTGGGTTCTGCACTAGATGAGAAGCTGGGGCTGCTAGCTGCAGTATCTAGGTTGTAGCATCTACATGAAGATATCTTAGGTTTCTTTCATGGTAGTGGCAGTATTTGAAGAGGGCAAGCCCCAATGTGCAGGCACTTATTCACCTCTGTTGATGTTTCATTTGGTGATGTTCCATTGGGAAAGCAAAGCTCGTGGCCAAGCCCATCATCAGTGGAAGGAAGCTAGCAAGGGCATGGATACAGAAAGATGGGATTCATTGTGGACAATCAATGTGACAACCTGCTACAGGAGGCTACAAACAGGTATTTATTATTATCATCAATTATAGTTTTTGAGGCTGAGTAGTATTCCATTGTATATATATGTATACCACAGTTTCTTCATCCAGTTGTTGATTGATGGGCATTTGGGCTGGTTGCATATTTTTGCAATTGCAAATTGTGCTGCTATAAACATGCATGTGCAAGTATCATTTTTGTATAATGACTTATTTTCCTTTGGGTGGATGCCCAGTCATGGGATTACTGGATCAAAGGGTAATTCTACTTTTAGTTATTTAAGGAATCTCCACACTGTTTACCATGGTGGTTGTACTAGTTTACATTCCCACCAGCAGTGTTGGTGAAACCCCATCTCTACTAAAAATACAAAAATTAGCCGGTTGTGGTGGCAGGCACCTGTAGTCTCAGCTACTTGGGAGGCTGAGGCAGGAGAATCTCTTGAACCCAGAAGGTGGAGGTTGCAGTGAGCCAAGATTGCACCATTGCACTCCAGCTTGGGCAACAGCAAAACTCCGCCTAAAAAAAAAAAAAGAAAAAGGAAGTGTTTCCTTTTCACTATATCTGTGCCAACATTGTTTGATTTTTTGATTATGGTCATTCTTGCAGGAGTAAGGTGGTATCGCATTGTGGCTTTGATTTGCATTTCCCTGATCATTAGTGATGTTGAGTATTTTTTCATATGTTTGTTGGTCATTCAATATTTTCTTTTTTTTAAAAAATTTATTTATTTTACTTTAGGTGTATACTATATCTGGCATTTCTCCCCATGTTATCTCTCCCCACCCTCCCGTCCCTCCCCACCCCCTGCTGTCTCTCCCCTACCCTCCCCACAACTGCCTCCGGTATGTGATGTTCCTCTCCCTGAGTCCACATGTTCTCATTGTTCAACACCTACCTATGAGTGAGAACATGTGGTGTTTGGCTTTCTGTTCTTGTGTCAGTTTGCTGAGAATGAGTTCATGTCCTTTGTAGGGACTTGGATGAACCTGGAGGTCATTGCATATTTTCTTTTGAGAATTGTCTGTTCATGTCCTTAGTCCACTTTTTGATGGGATTGTTTGTTTTTTCTTGCTAATTTGTTTGAGTTCCTTGTAGATTCTGGATATTATTAGTCCTTTGTTGGATGTATAGATTGTGAAGATTTTCTTCAACTCTGTGGGTGTCTGTTTACTCTGCTGACTGTTCCTTTTACCATGCAAAAGTTCTTTAATCAAGCCCCACCTATTTATTTTTGTTTTTGTTGCATTTGCTTTTGAGTTCTGGTCATAAAATCTTTGCCTAAGCCAATGTCTAGAAGGGTTTTCTGATGTTATCTTCTAGAATTTTTATAGTTTCAGATCTTAGATTTAAATCTTTGATCCAGCTTAAGTTGATATTTGTATAAGATGAGAGATGAAGATTCAGTTTCATTTTCCCACATGTGGCTTGCCAATTATCCCAGCACCACACTGAACAGACCAATAACAAGCAGTGAGATTGAAATGGTGATAAAAAATATTACCACCAACAACAAAAAAGTCCATGACCAGATGGATTCACAGCTGAATTTTACGAAACAAGCAAAGAAGAATTGGTACCAATCCTATTGACACTATTCCACAAGAAAGAGTAAACAAGAAGCCTCCCTAAATCATTCTATGAAGTCAGTATTACCCTAATTTCAAAACGAGGAAAGGACATAGCAAACAAAGAAAACTACAGACCAATATCCCTGATGAACACAGATGCAAAAATCCTTAGCAAAATACCAGCTAACCGAATCCAACAGCATATCAAAAAGATAATCCATGATGATCAAATGCATTTCATACCTTTTTCACAATATGGAAACATTAATGATTAGACGCATTGCGCCATTTGGTGCCTCAAAGTGCTGCAATCTGAATTTATCCACAGTCTGTTGGTATTATTTATTTTTCTTGGCTTCTGCCAACAGTGTTTCAACAAAGACACATGAGGGTTAAAGACACTTCATTCACAAACAATGGCAGAAAAGATGGTAAAATACTCCTGATATCCTTATGTGTTGCTTTTAGTTTAGAGTACCATTAACAAAAATGGACATTTTTAAGTATTTATAAGAACATGACATTCCAAGGAAAAACATTCTATGTTTTATTTTACCACATTAAATTAGATTAAACATGTAAGGTTTTCATATTAAGTTGTGTATTTTGATGTTAGTCCAATAACTAATGAATTATCTCATATTCTATTTATTTTATTTTAGGGGGAGAAGGTAGTTGGGAATTACCCTATGGAGACCCAATTTACTGAAAGTTTCCTGACTGTTAGAACAGAAAATTAGAAGATAGAATTATCCACCTACTTTTACACTGAGGCATCATTTGTTTTAGTTCCTGGTCATCTAACCCCAATAAGTATAATCAAGCCATTGCTGTTTTTAGCAGAGAGGTACATTTTCTTTTTCTTTTTTTTTTTGAATTACAAAACAGTGTGGAGAAATGTTAGAATCTGTCAGCAGTGTCACTAGCTCCAGTTTTTGGGTTTTTTTTCATTTCAATGCATTTGACCTCTTCATATAGATAGGCCATCCTTGAATAGAATATATTCTCTCTACTTTTACCCACAGTGCACAAAAGGAACAGGAATTTATGAGAGATGACCTTCATGACTCTAGATCCCAAAAGACCACTTCAGCTGCCCAATTAGAAACAGCCTTGGAGCTATTTTCAAGGTCAAACTTACTTGTCTCTCATAGGGCTCCCCATCCCACACCACACACACAATAATAGAATGAAATGGTAAATAAAAATAAAAATCAAATGTTTAAGCAAGTAAATTCCTATATAACAAAGGTAAGGGAAAAGGCTACAACAATAAAGTCCTCAAAAGTCTCTTCTTTCATTTGCAACTCAGAAAGCAGCATTAAATAAAAAACTCATGCAATTATTTGATTTTCTAAATTATTTTGTTTCAAAAAATTAGTGATTAATAAATCCAAACCCAAACTCAGCAGAAGGAAGGAAATAACGAAGATCAAAGCAGAACTAAATGAAATTGAAACAAACAAAAAATACAAAAGATAAATGACAAAATAGTTCCCTGGAAAGATAAATAAAATTGACAGACCACTAGTGAGATTACTTTTAATGGCAAAAACCACAATTACTTTTGCACAATATAAAACCTAGAAGAGATGGATAAATTGCTGGAAATGTGTAACCCTCCTAGATTAAACCAGGAATATATAGAATCTCTGAACAGATCAATAATAAGCAACGAAATTGAAATGGTAATAAAAGAAAGTTTGCCAATGAAAGAAAGCCCAGGACCAGACGGATTCACAGCTGAGTTCAGTCAAAGAATTGGTACCAATCCTATCGACACTATTCTAAAGGATAGAAAAACAGGAAATCCTCCCTAAATCATTTTATTAAGCCAGTATCACCCTAATACCAAAACCAGGGAAGGACATAACAACAACAACAAAAAACTAGAGTCCAATATCCCTGTATTGGGGATGCAGAAATCCTCAACAAAATACTAGCAAAATGAATTCAACAGCATATCAAAAAGATAATCCACCAGGATCAAGTGGGTTTCCTACCAGTGATGCAGGGATGGTTTAACATACATAAATCAATAAATGTGATACACCACATAAACAGAATCAAAAACAAAAATCATGTGATTATCTCAATAGACACAGAAAAACCACTTGACAAAATGCAGCATTCCTTTATGACTAAAACCCTTAGAAAAATTGGCAAACAAGGGACATACCTCAATGTAATAAAAACCTTCTATGACAGCCCCACAGCCACCATAATACTGAATGGAGGAAAGTTGAAAACATTCCCTCAGAGACCTGAAACAAGACAGGGTGCCCACTCTCACCACTTCTATCCAACATAGTACTGGAAGTCCTAGCCAGAGCAATCAGACAAGAGAGAGAGAGAAAGAAAGGGCATTCAAATCAGTAAAGAGGAAGTCAAACTGTCACTGTTTGCTGATGTCTGATTGTAAAATTAGAAAACCCTAAAGACTTCTCCAAAAAGCTCTTAGAACTGATAAATGAATTCAGCAAAGCTTCAGGATACATAATTAATGTACACGAATCGGTAGCTCTACTATACACCAACAGTGGCTAAGCTGAGAATCAAATCAAGAACTCAACCCCCTTTACAGTAGCTGCAAAACAATAAATAAAATACTTAGGAACATATCTAGCCAAGGAGGTGAAAGACCTCTGCAAGGACAACAAAACACTGCAGAAAGAAATCATAGAAGACACAAACAAATGGAAACACATTCCATGCTCATGGATGGGTAGAATCAATATTGTGAAAATGACCCTACTACTAAAAGCAATCTACAAATTCAATGCAATTTCCATGAAAATACCACCATCATTCTTCACAGAACTAGAAAAAAAATCCTAAAATTCACATGGAACCAAAAAACAGCCTGCATAGCCAAAGCAAGACTAAGCAAAAAGAATAAATCTGGAGGCATCACATTACCTGATTTCAAACTATACTGTAAGGCCATAGTCACCAAAACAGCATAATACCGGTATAACAATAGGCACATAGACCAATGGAACAGAATGGAGAACCCAGAAATAAACACAAATACGAATAGCCAGTTAATCTTCAACAAAGCAAACAAAAACATGAAGAGGGAAAGGACACTCTCACTTTTTAAATGTATGGGGCTTAGAGTGAATGAATGCACATCACATTTGTAGGGATGGCCCTTTGGGTCTTGTATCATTTAATAGATATGGTGAGGCATGCACCTTTGTGGGACAAATTGTTCTTTTTTTAAGTCATCCTTTTAGCATTCAATTACAAGAAGAAAATGGCCAAGCAGGCATAAGAGTTCGGTATTGTTTAATCCATCCATGTCCTTTCTGGCTTCTGGCAAGGGAGGCTGCTGTACTACTTCTCTCCTTCCACTCAGTAGACTGATGGAAGCAGGAAGTTGAGTGCTCTCCCTGCCATTGCCATCAGAAATCTTGTAGCATCTGACAGACTGAGAAAGATTGCCTGTCTCTCAGTGAGGCCTGCATTGTTGACAGTGTCCGGCCTGAAGTCCCCAGCACTGGTTCAATGTTGTTATTGGCAACATGATTGAGAGGGAAGCCAGACAGTCTGTCAACTTGGCCTTCACAGGGCTATTAGAGTGAAGCAAGAGATAAAATGTATTTTGTTTTCAACAAGGTTCTATGTCTGTCTTACATGATCAACTCCAAAATATACCACGAAATATGGCTTCTTATTATCCCTACTTTCAGAACACTTAGAAACTGTTAGGCGAGGTGGAAGTAAAGAACTGAGTGTAACTGGATGCGGCAGCTTATGCCTGTAATGCCAGCACTTTGGGCGGCTGAGGCAAGAGGATTGCTTCGTCCAGGAATTCGAGACCAACCTGGGCTATATAGTGAAATTCTGTCTCTACAAAAAATAAAAAACTAGCTGGGCATGGTGGCGCATGCCTGGAGTGCTAGCTACTTGGGAAACTGAAGTGGGAGGATCACATGAGCCCTGGAGCTTGAGGGTGCAGTGAGCTGTGATCATACCACTTGCACTCAGCCTGGGTGACAGAATGTCACACACACAAAAAAAACACCAAAACTGAGTGTTAATTTTTCCTGAGCAGTATGACACTACTTTTTCTGAGATCACTATTTGTAGTAGATAAGATAATGCCCCCATGCCTCAAAGATGCCCCTGACCTAATCTCTGAACCTGTGAATATGTTATGTTATATGGCAGAGGGAAGTGCAGGTTGCATGAAAGGGTGGCTAAGTATAACTCAGTATGGAATAGAAAACTCATTCAGATCACAGGGACAGTTTCCATTCAGGTTGCAGACAAAATTAAGGTTGTTAATCAGTTGACTTTAAAATAGAGCATCCTGTATTATCTAGATGGGCTCAATGTAATCACAAGGATCCTTAAATGTGGAAGAGGAAGGTAGAAAAGTCCAAGTGGCTGAGAAAGACTCAGCTAGCCATCGCTGGCTTTGGAGATAGAAGCGTGTCTGAAGTCAAAGGATACATGAGCCTCTGGCAGCTGAGAAACACAAGAGAAAGGATTTACCCTTAGAGCCTCCAGAAGGAATGCAGCCTTGCTGACACCTTGATGTTAGCCCAGTAAACCCATTTCAGACTTCTGACCTCTAGAAATAGAATTAATTTGTTTCATTTTAAGCCACTAAGTTTGTGGCAATCTGTTACAGCAGCAACAGGAAAGATATACTCTACTTTTCAATGGATCCTTGAATAATGGTCAATGGTTAAAGTGCCTTTCTAGTGCCTATGGAAGACATTAGCATACATGATGGCCACGGAATTCATAACTCTTGAGTGGGGATATTACCCCATGCCTCATGTTCTGTAGAAAACCATATTAAAGCCACACTGCTCATCTAGCCTTATACCAGAGGGACTTATCTCATTGATGAGGCTGAATAACGATTACTGAGCATGCTCTGTTCATGTGTTAATTTATTTGCTCCAGGTTTTGTGGCCTTGCAATTTGGGCAGGGTTCAGCTGAGATTGTTCATCTCCATTTGTGTGGTGTTTGTTGGGTTCACTCATGTATTTGTGGTCACTTGGCATGTTGACTGGTGTTGGCTGATCCTGGATGATGTCATTTACAGGCCTAGCAGTTGGCTGAAGTGTCAGCTGGGGCACTTTGGTTTTTATCCACAAGGCCTTTCCACTGACTTAGCTAGCTTGGGCTTCCTCACTTGGTGGGTGAATTCCGAGAAAGAGAATGCAGAGGTCACTTGACTTAGACTTTAGGTGACAATGGAAAGCAGCAGAATGATGGTAAGCAATTTCTGTTAAGCTCAGAAATGGGAGCAGTAGCAACCCCACATTGCCAGGGGGCATACATGTAGGGAGGCATTTTAGCAATGATTTTTAAAGCATTGCACTCTCTGTGGCTGCCTTTCTTAGGTTAGATGGCCTGAAGCTGGCATACGTTCTTCCTTCTGTTCCTGCCTCTTTCACGTGGTGAGTCTGCCAAGGCAAGCTCTGCCTTCAAGAGGAAAGTCCTGCAGTTGTTTAGCGGCTGTGACCGTGAAAGGGTGGCTAAGTATAAATCCGTATGGAATAGAAAACTCATTCAGATCACAAGTACAGTTTCCATCCACCAGTCCAGGTAGCCAGTAGTACCACTACTATTAGGACCTCTGTCTGATTCCTTTGTATACTTCTCAATTGCTTGAGAATATGGAAGGGAGAAGGGCGTGATTAAGTAATGCCTCAAGAACTTAGCAATAACCACCTGAAGGAGAGAGAAATAACCAGTGACAAGAAGGGGGAAAGTTCAGGAAGGACAACACTGGGACATTATTCTCAAAGTGAAGGTATGCATTCTACCAATATAAATGAAGAAATAGGATGCACAAGGATAATGGCCTTTGCCATCCTTATGAACTAACTATACTATGTCCAACAATTAGGATGTTTTAAAAATGTTGACAAAATTCTGGAAAGCATGTGCTGGTTTTGCATTTACATTTTAGTGAAGTCATTTTCGCCCTGTAGTTGATATTTGGACAGTTCTCCTGAGACAGCAGTGGGGCATAATATAAACTGTCATATAATCATTTAGACATTTCAGTACTCTCTACATCATCTTTTTGTAGACAACCAGAAGGAAAGATATTGCATGTACACACAAACAGACATGTTTTTACTATTGTTGTTGATGCAATTGATAATGGAAACAAGAAATGAAGGGTCTCTGAAGATGGGTGAGATTTTTTTTCAGTTCAATTCAGTTAGTGAAGTCCATTTCAGTTCTGAACTTAATCCAGAAGTTATCTTTCCACAAAAATGACAGTGAAAGATCAGAGAGTTACATAGGAGCTCTCGTTTTGCAGCAGCAGCAGCAACAGCAGCAGCATGGAGGGAAGGCCTTGGTGTGTGGCCACAGGCAGCTTTGGGGTTAGAGCAGACAATAAGGAAGCAGTGCATTATAATGGAAGCTGCATGGGCTCTGGTTAAAGAGAGAGCCCTGTTTTTGACTCCTGCATTTGTAAATGACTCACTTTCTAACCTTTCCTGCTTTCATTTCTTCTATAAAATGGGGCTGATTGTACTCATCTCATGACTATTGTAAGGATTAAATAAGATACATTTCAAATGTCTACTGCTGTGCCTTGCACATTGTATGCACACAAGAGTGATGACTGTACAGAAAGCATATTTGCAGAACTGGTGAGGGGAATTGTGATTCAAGTCCTTGCATGAATCTGAGCAGCAGCTACTAAGAACGGAAATAGCTAGGGTGATAGAGATATGGTTGTAGAAAGCTCTGTGTTTTTAGGGATGCAGTTTTAGCAACTGCATTATAAGAGGTTGTATTAGAACTAACTTTTTACTTTCAGATAATTCTCAAGAAATAATGGGTCTGATCGGAAAAGCCATGGACTAGTGTGACAGGGCTAAGGGGTTGAAAGAGTAATGTAAGATGACAACAGAACAGGCAGAACTGGATTATACTTGGACCAAGAGAGTTCTCCAAGTTGATTTTGAGCTGTGTCATACCCATGGCAGAGGCAGTTTCGGTTCCCATGGGCCACCCTCCAGTCTTTCCTCTTGTTGACTTACAAGGCTGGTACCTCTTCTGAAAACCTCAGCCCTAACAGCTCCTGGAGTGTCTCAGTGTAACAGGTAAGGAAACTGACAAAAGCAGTGGCAATGGCACACTCTCCCTGTTGAGCCCCTCAGCTGGTCTAGCAACATCTGGGAGACGCCACTCCCTGGCTTAGCTTTTTCATCCACAAACTAGGATCCCTGGTGCCTCTCCCAGCTCTTCTTTCTGCAACTTACTGTAGCATCAGGAGGAGGGAGGGACTCAAGCCATCTTTCTACAACTCATTGCTCATATTTCTGGCTTGTTACCAAAGTGATGTATCCTTAGGGAGAGTGAGTCACATCCTAAAAGTAGCTGGCATCCTTGGAGCCATCCTGAATTAATCTCTTCCAACAGGGTGGGAGGAGAGCACCTCTCCTTCCAAGGCATGGAGGTAAGAAAGGCTTCCCCCTCTCGATCCTCGGTCACATTACAGCTTTACACACTACAGCTCAGGTGTGCAAAACCAGGAAGGAACTTCCTTTATTTTAATAACAGATCTTCTGCTCTGAAGCCCCCGTAGGAGTAGGAGAAAAAACAAAAACAAAAATAGACATGCCAGTAAAAGAGAACCCAGTCTCTTTCAGTTCAAAATCGTTCCCTTTGGGCAAATATTCTGAAGTGGTTTCCTACCATGTCTGTTTTTCTCTTTTCAAGAAGTTTCTTTCTACTCTTTTTCAATATGGCATCTGAAGTGGAGGGAAACAGAACCTTAGGTATCCTCACAGCAGAGAGGAGGAGTTCTTCAACTGCATGTGGTCCTCTGGGCCACTGTTCTCTGGGCCCCAGCTTCCGGCCTTACAGCCTTCCTTGCCTCAATGCAAAGCCTGGTGGACCTGGTGAACGTTCTGTCAGCCCATGGAATACAACCTCAGCCATCTCCCGCTGCTGACTCCAGCCACCTGAAATTTTACTGGTGATATTGGTCCTTTGAGACATGGTCACAAGCTCCATAAGCTCCCCCCAAGACCTGACCAGACCTCCCTGTGGCCCCTCCTACAGCGTTTCCCCATCCTGTGTCTCAGTGAGCACTTGCAGGCAGCCTTCTCAATTCTTCATTCTTAATTACCTTTGTCTCCCCTTTTATTGGTCCCTGAGAACTTTCCAGATCTTCTTTGTGTTCTACTGAAGCCAAAAGAATATTAGGGTGGGGTAAAATGAGGCTATCTCAAGGCCTGGCTATACAGGCACCCACTTCTGCCCATGCTGCCACATAGTGCCTATACCTGATGCACACAGCACCCTTTGGAAATGCAGACTTCTCCCATTGACTTGTGCTCTCCCAGGCTGTACCTGGGGAAGAAGAGCACCAACCATGGCCTTATTAGGTTTCTCCAAAGCTTCCTTAAAGTCCCAGTGCATGCTCACACCCAGCCCAGGCTGGGGTTTTGATCTGGATGTTGAGGGGAATTCAGAACGCTGTGTCTCACTTGATCATCCTCTCTTCAGCCCTCTTCTCAGCTTCTACCTCCACTGAAAGCACCTTCTATATTCCCCTTCTCTCCAACAAGAACTGTCCCCATATCCTCTTTCTTCCTTGTTCTATGCCATTTGCCTTCACTTCCCCAGGTCCAAAATGACAAAAGGATTATAGGAGCAGAATCAAGATTTCCAACCAAGGAAAAATATGGCAAAGAAAGGGACAGCCACCTAAAGCTGTGTGTCCCAAGCCTTGGTGAAGGCCAATAGAACAGGGAGTGACTCATCTCTCATTGAGATGTTATGAAACTAGGAGGATCCTTAGGAATGCTATAGTCTAGGAAGAGGTTCAGAGAAGTTAAGTGGCTTGCTCAGGATTGGTGACTTGCCCAACTAATTACCCCTACTAATTAGGGGAATTGGGTCCAGCGAAAACATCACAAATAAATACAAGGAGGGAATTGAGACAATAATAGCCAGAGGCACTCTGTTGTGGATGAGGAGGAATGTATTAGTCAGAGTTCTCTAGATCTTCAGAAAAACAAACCAACAGGATGGATGTCTGCTATATATGTAAATATATGGAGACAGAGAGAGACGGGGGCGGTGGGGTGGGTGGCGGGGGGGAGGGGAAGAGCGATTTTAAGGCATTGGCTCACATGATTGTGGAAAGTTGGTGAGTCCAAAATTAGATGGGAGAGGTGGGGAGGCCAGCAGGTTGCAGACTCAGAGAAGAGATGCAGTTTTAGTCCAAAGACAGTCTGCTAGCAGAATTTCTTTTTGCTTGGGGAGGGGACATCAGTCTTTGTTCTATTAAGGCCTTCAATTGATTGGGCGAGACCCACCCACATTATCGAGGGTAATCTGGTTTACTCAAAATTTATCTCATCCAAAAAACCTCTTTGCAGAAGCATCCAGAATAATATACCAAATATCTGGGCACTGTGGCCCAGACAAGTAGACACAAAATTAGCCATCACAAGGGAGTTATAGGTCTCATTGTGAACCGGGAAGATGTTGCCAAAAAGAATCCACTATCTCTTCTCAGTGGGTGGAGTTTCCAGAGAGTGAGAGATTATGTTTGGATTTTTGTTGTTGCTGTTGTTTTAGAGACAGGGTCTTTGTCATCTATGCTAAAGTGCAAGGTGCAATCATGGCTCGCTGCAGCCTTGACCTCCTGTGCTCAGGTGATGCTCTCACCTCAGTCTCCTGCGTAGCTGGGACTACAGTTGTGCACCACCACACCTAATTTCTGTATTTTTTGTAGAGATGAGGGTTTCACCATGTTCTCCAGGCTGGTCTCAAACTCCTGGGCTCAAGTGATCTGCCTGCCTTGGCCTCCCAAAGTGCTGGCAATACAGGCGTGAGCCACCATTCCCAGCCTAGATTTTGGTTTTAAGTGGATATGACTTGGTCCCCAGACACCACATCAAGAAAGGAGGGAAGGTAAATAATGTTGAGGAAGGGAACAGGAAGAGATGTTTCCCCATCTGCTTTGCTAGGTCATGTTTGTAAGTAACAAAAACAAGTTCAACATGGAGAAACCTTAAATGTATATTACTAAGTGACAGAAGCCCATCTGTAAAGGCTGCATGCTGTATGATTCCAACTATGTGATGTTCTGGGAAAGGAGAAATGTGATGACAATAAAAACATTAGTGGCTGACAGGGTTGAGGGGGAGGGAGAGGTGAAAAGGCAGAGCACAGAGGATTTTTAGGGCAGTGAAACGACTAGATATGATACTACAATGGTGGATACATGTCATTATACCTATGTCCAGACCCATAGAACATACACCACCAAGTGTAAACCCTCATGTAAACTATGAACTCTGGTGATAATGATGAGCTTATGTAGGCTCATCAATGTTAACAAATGGACAACTCCAGTGGGGGATGTTGATAGTGGGGAAGGCTATGTGTTTGTGGAGGCAGGAGGAATTTCTATATCTTCCTCTCAATTTGCTTTGAACCTTAAACTGCTCTAAAATAATGTAAGCCTTAATGAAAGAACAAACAAATCAGTTAAAGCTCACTTTTTCCTCACAAGGGAGTTTATTATAAAGACACGGGAGTGGTTTTTGGAAGCCAACAACAGGAACAAAATGGGGCTTTGAAGAGCTCTAAGATCAGGGATCAGGACACACACAGGCCATACTCATTCTGGGTCTCTTTCCTCTGATCTCCGTTCCATTCTTCTTCCCTGGAGCCTTGCTTTCTCTGCTTCTCAATTCATGTGGCAGCTGGAACATGTCCATTGTACAAGTCTGGTCATCCAAAGCCATATTCTCTTTTTCTTGATTCCATTTCCAGTTCCTGGGAGAACTTTGTTCAATCTAACTTGAGTGAATTGCCCACATCTAGTCCAATCAATCATGGCAGAAGACTGAGGCAATATTTTACAAAATAACTGCCAAAGGCTCACTGCTGTGATGAGGAGGGAGTTAAGAGTTTCTACTTGAACTGGGTGAGTATTGCTAAAAATGATCCACTCCTTTATCTCAGTGGGTTGGGATTCCATGGCATTAAAGTTCATATCCATGAGAATTGGCATGAGGTTTGCCTACCTCTCTGGCCCTCTACCCATCCTCTCTTTGGTGGATGCCAGCCTCTGTGACATTTCTCAGTAGCTGCAAGTAGCAAAGAGAGTCTGTGGGAAATGCCAGCCTTGCCTCCTGCCTTCCATTGAGGGCAGATTGGGGCTTGTAGCTGCTGTAAGCTGCAAGGAACTGAGGCTCATGCCATTGCATTGCCTGAAACTGGAGATCATTCACAATTCAGTTCATGGTCCAAGAAACAAAAATAATATTTAATGAGCAAAATCTTCTTTGTCTGATTATGGTAAATGTCAAGGTTGAATCTAAGTGCTTTGCTTAAGGTCAAATGCTCAGTGCTATCAAAAAGCATTTAAACCAAAGCTGATGCGCTATTAAAGCCCAGGCTAGTTAAAATCAGGCACAGTTCTTCTTCAGTGATTTATTTCCTCCTATTGGAAGCAGTAATGTTGAAGCTGGAACAGTCCACAGCAGCTTGTGCTTTGCTCTTCTCCGCTGCTCTCTGTAGACTGGCGAGGGATTCCCTGATGAAATCAATGCTCCAAGTCTCCCAAAGAGTTACCTTCAAGGACCAGGAATTTCGTTTCCATTTGGTCAGTTATTTTAAAAGGTATTGACCTCTTTCTGATTTAATTGGTCTAAGGTGAAACCTGGGCATTGGTGTTTTTTTTTTTTCTGAAGGCCCCCAAGTGAAGTGTTTCTAATATGTGCTGGAATTGAGAATGCCTGAGCTAAATGCTTGATTTAGTTAATTAAAATAAAATGTTGAAAGCTGATGCCTTTGGGTCCTGAACTCTTCTCCATATTGCTCTGCCCTTACTCATAGTTTTCATTCAAACCAAATATATATTCTTCCCTGCTGCCTCTTATTTTTGAAACCCAGAGCTCTCTCCTAGGAGGGGGCTTGCATTGTTAAGCTCCAGAAAGGGCAAAATAGCAATTCCATACTCCCTTTGCATTTGGTAGTGAATGGGATGGAAACTATCCTCCAAATATCTGTTTAGCCCCCTATCAAATGGATTGGTAAAGATCAGTTCTGAAGATTCAAGAGAGAGGTGAGAATAAACACTATGGAACAGGCTCCTTCAGAAAGTCTGAAAAGAATGGGACAGCAAAACTTTCCTGAGCAGTGAAGAAATCTTTCTCACATTATTTATGCACACTGCTTCGCTGTTCCTTCTTTCTTTCTTGTCATACAATAGAAATAATGATCTTGGTACCAGATTCTGTGTTGCACGAGGACAATTAATCACTCACCTAGTTATTTATTTTCTCATACTCTTGCCCACCAGGACCATTATCTTGTAGGTAAACAGAGGTGCCAGTAAATCACGGGCAGAACACAAGTTGGTGGGAGAATGGTTGATTAAGCATCTCTATAACTTATAGTTATATAGCACCTCTTATCCCAATGGATCTCCAAGCACCAGATAGACTGATATATGCACTGCTGCAGAGCCTCTCTATATGTCATTTTCTACACCATTGCATTGGGGCGGGGGATGGAATGTTTATTGCCCTTTTCATGCAGTTACCCTAGAAACTGTAGTCATGGGTAAGACAAGAGGCAAAGGAAGGAACTTTTCACTTTCCTGTCCTTTCAAGCAACAGAAATCAACTAGCAATGAGAGTAAACTACACACCCTCTTGGGCAAAGTTTCTTTGATTCATGAAATACTGCAAATATTACACAATTCCATGTTTCTTCTTCTTCTAAAGTTGGTAGCAACTGAGCAGGCATTGAGGTTGAGTGGTGAGCATGGACAAGATCTAAAGCAAGTATTTCCAGGGTAAAAATATTTAGGATATACTAGAATCACAGTCTAGAGAAAATCACTATAAGGACAGATCATATACTCGCAAGTTTAAAAATCTTCATGTTAACTCTGCTTCTTAACTTTTAGTAATAAATGGAGCCTTTGAAAGAAAAAAGCAATTTCCACTTTTCCTCCCAGTGTTTACTTAAATTGTTTGATTATAATGCTACTTTCTAATTTATCCTTATGGCTCTGATCTATGTATAAAACCAAAAAGAAGTTAAATTATATAATTCAATTCAAGTTAAATTCAAACAAAACTACAAAGTCAACGTAATTCAATTAAACAACATTAATTTAATGGGAAGGATGATGTGTTTTGCTGAAACCAAATTATCTCTCAAATGAAAACATGATATTGACTGCTGCCTCTTTAATTCTTTTAAATTTGGCATGTCTGTGCTACAGGGTGCTATGTGATGACCCAATTTTCCACAATTTCTTTATTTGAACTGCTATGGAAACTCCCTCTGTAAAGTATGCTATCAACTTATTTGGCCTTATTTTGTGCTAACCCAACATTTCTTTGCAAAGCTTACATCTGTGACACTGGAATAAACAAGGGCACTGGAATCCTGTGGTATGATGTGATCATGAGTCAGTAGAATGATGCAGAAGATAGTAAAACTCAATTTTAAGACTATGATCAAAAGGAAAACCTCTGATTAAAAATATCCTCATAAAAAATTTTAAGACTCCCCTGGGGAGGAGCCTGTGGAGCCATGGTTCTCACATTAAAACACACATACCCAAAGTCACTAAGTTTAGGTCAGTAGTAGGTTAAAGCTGGAATCAGTGCAAAATTCTGGGCAAAAAAAAAAAAAAGAAGCCAAATAAAATTAAACAATTGCATGACAATAAAATTCATTCCTCATAGAATAATAGACTGGAGTACAGTTATAGGCATGTCTGAGACTGCTAAATGTCCAACTCTGTCTGTTCTCCCCTTTTCTCTGTTAATAAGAAAATTCTCCCTTACTCCATAGGTGCTTTCAGGGAACATGGCTAATCAGCTGGAGGCCACATTTCCCAGCTTCCCTTGAAGCTCGTTGTGGCCACGTGATCAGGTTCTTGCTAACGGAATGGGAACGGGAGCAGGAGTGTACATCTTTCACATCCACTCTCTTTTCCTCTTCTCTTTGGCTGGCACTTGGTTGTGGTGCTGCTGAACCAGCATCAGCCATGTAGCACCACCCTAAAAGGATCTAGAGGGAGAAAATAGAAGAAACCTGGGTCCCAGGATATCCTGACAGAGCAGAGCTGCCAACCTCCCCTCCTTACCACTATTCTGTTGCATCAGAGAGATATAAACCTCTTTGCTGGTTAAGCCACTATATTTTGAGGTCTCTTTGTTACAGCCTCTGAATCTCTACTTTAGCTGATAGGAGCAGTGGTAGTTTAGGATCCTGTTCCGGTCATTCAACAAAATAGATTATGTGCTTATTAAATGGCAAGTGCCAGAAAAGAAGACATTTATTTGAGATTGCACATTTAGTGAATGTAGAGCTGGAGCAAAAATACAGGTCTTCCAATTTCCAGCCCAACACTCTCACCACTTCATGCTTCCTTCTCATCTAGCTGTGTGGCTAATGCTTCAACAATTGCAATTAATTAGGGGAGGGCTGATTCCCAGAACTGAGTGTGACCTGGAAGGCTTTACTCTCACATGACTTGTTAGACCCTTGTTTGTTTGGGGTTTTATTTCTTGAAAGGAAAAAATGATGATAGTCCAAGACAAATTAGAGGAGTTACTAACACAGAAGAAATGTTTATTCATCACTGTAAGACCAACCCTGTCCCCTGTGTATAGACGGATGTACGGGGCAGCTTACAGTATCGGAGGGATGGGGCTTGCCAGCAATAACATTGTTAGGGAAACGCAGAGGCTGGAGTGTATAGTCTAAGCCAATGTTTATGCCAGGGGAGAAAACAAACTGGAGTCAGTTTAGATCAACCCATCTTAATGTTACAAAATAGAGTCTGTAGGACAAGAAAAGAAAGTAGCAGAAAACTCGATTGGACATAAAATTAATACATTTTCTTCCTCCACCACTAAAAGTCATTCTTTATTGGATCATCCTGTTTTATTTTCCCTAGGGTTTTATAATGATCAGAAATTTTCTTCTTTATTTTTTGTTCACTCTTTTATTGTCTATTTTTATTAAAACAAGTTGTTTCCATGGCTAACTTACCACTGATTCTCTAGTGACTAGAAGAATTAGACTCTTAAAAGAATTGTTGGCCCAATGCGATGGCTCATGCCTGTAATGCCAACAACTTTGGGAGGCTGAGGTGGGTGGATCATGAGGTCAGGAGATCAGGACCATCCTGGCTAACATGGTGAAACCCTGTCTCTACTGAAAATACAAAAATTAGCCTGGCATGGCAGCATGCACCTGTAGTCCCAGCTACTCGGGAGGTTGAGGCAGGAGAATTGCTTGAACCCGGGAGGCAGAGGCTGCAGTGAGCCGATATCGTGCCACTGCACTCCAGCCTGGGTGACAGAGTAAGACTCTATCTCAGGAAAAAAGAAAAGAAAAGAAAAGTATTGTTAGGCTGGGCGTGGTGGCTCATGCTTGTAATACCAGCACGTTGGGAGTCCAAGGCAGGCAAATCACAAGGTCAGGAGTTCGAGACCATCCTGGTCAACTTGGTGAAACCCTGTCTCTACTAAAAATACAAAAAATTAGCCAGGCATAGTGGCACACACCTGTAGTTCTGGGTACTTGGAAGGCTGAAGCAGGAGAATCGCTTGAACCCGGGAGGCAGAGGTTGCAGTGAAGCCGAGATCGTGCCATTGCACTCCAGCCTGCGCAACAGAGAGAGACTCCATCTCAAAAAAAAAAAAAAAGTATTGTTGAGTGAATAAAAGAAGAAATGAACAAGTGAATGAATAGAAAATGTGACAACACAGAAAATGACCTACATAAGTCAGGAAACATGGCACAGTTCTGCTTCTTTGGTGACAATGTAAAGATTGCATATTGTCAATATAGACAAAGAAATACTATGCTGTTACCTCTGAGAGGGGGAGCTATATCATTCCACAATACTCCTTTGGCCCCTGACCCACTGCTGCCAGAATTTTTATTGTCTTATGCCTCTATGCTGGCGATAGTATTCTCCTTGCGAACCTCTCCTATGGGGAGTGTACTTGACCAAGGGCCCCAGGCACTGTACTCTGAAGCCCATCACTGTGTGCTGAGGCCATGCTCCCAGTCAAGGACCAGTGCAGCAGGCTTATTGGGGTGGACCTTTTCTAGGGGACAAAGGAATATCATCCTATGCCAGCTGAAGTGACCTTGAACCAGAGGGACAGTAAAGCTTTGGTCACTTCAGCTTTGGCTTGAATTCTTCCCAAGAGCTTTACAGAACCCTCCTTGGACTGCATGGTAATCTGGGATGCTTCCCTTCCTGTTCTTCCCACTCAAGGCCAGGCTCTCATCTCAGTCTGATGACTCTCCCAGCCTTTTCTGACTCCCTCCCATTTTCTCTCCTAGGTGTTTCCCCTATCAGATCCTTGCATATTTGATCTAGTGTTGGAGTCTGACTCTCAGAGAACCCTAGCTAACATGAGCTCTAAGAACAATCCCTGGGGGCCTGTGCTGGCTGGAAGGCTGGCAAATCCCAAGCACCATCCCATTTTGAATCCAGTGCCTGCTCTCACTCACACACCCACTGTCCAGTTTGCCTTCCATACCTAGATTCAGTCCAAACTTAAAAACCCTAACAGAAAAGCAGCATTATAAAGCAAGTGCTATCTATTAGCCTTTATTCTAGATAACTGGCACTGACAGGAGGAGAAAATAGAAGAAGGTTAGGAAGTTGAATAGGAAAAACAGACATAAAAATCTCTTTTGAGTTTAGAACCTTCTCACCATGAGAGAAGATGTCAGCTCTGACACGCAGCATGCAGCATGTTTATTGAATTTTTGATAGCAAAAGAAGTGAGATTAGAGCATTTAAGGGCATGGTAGCAGCCCTTGGAATGGAGGCACTGAACATACAGCTCTGTTGGCTTTTGTGTAATCACAGAGGTGGGAGGTAATTGGACAGAGCATGTCAAAAACTAGATTTCACAGAATGCCTTGGAGAAAGACAACGCATGTGAGCATTTGTTCCTGAGGAATGGATTCCCACAGTTCAACCTGCCACATTCTCTCAACCTGGCATGGATATTTTTCTCCTCTTTTATTAAAGTACAACAATTTTATCCATTTACAACATAACAACAGAAGATGTATTAGTTATGTGTTGCTTTATAACAAAGGAGCCCAAACTGTAGTGGCTTAAAACAGCAACATATTTTTCAATTCTCCCAGTTTCTGTGGATCAAGAGTCCGGGGCAGCTTTACTGGCCCTCTGGTTCAAGGTCACTCATAGACTATAATCAGGATGTCATCTGGGCTGCTGTCCTTTCAAGACTTACCTGGGGAAGGTCCACGTCCATCTGGTGGCTGGCAAGATCCATTTCCTTGAGGGCTGCTGCCCTGAGGGCCTCAGTTTCTCGATGGCTTTGGCTAGAGGCTGCCCTCAGTTGCTTGTCGCGTGAGTCCACAGGGCAGCTCACAGTGGGTGGTGCTGGAGTTCATCAGAGTGGGAAACAGAGAGGAACAGAGAGTGGATCTGAGTGAAGTAAAAGTCCTTCTTTTGTAAACTTAGTCTGTTCAGGCTGCTATAACAAATATCATAACTGCATGGCTTATAAACAACAGACATGTTTTCCTCATAGTTCAGGGGTCTGGGAAGTCTAAGATCAAGAAACTGAAAGAGTTGATGTCTGCAGAGGCCCCATTTCCTGGATCATAGATAGCACCTCCATGCCATGTCCTCAATGGTAGAAAAGGGACAAGGAGTCTCTCTCTGACCTCTTTTATAAAGGCACTATTCCCATTCATAAAGGTTCTTTCCTTATGACCTAATTGCCTTCCAAGGGTCACACTTCCTAATGCCATCACGTATACATTTTGGGGGTGGGATACAAACATTCAGACCAGAGTAGTCTAATCTTGAGACTCTTACCCCATCTCTTTCATTATACTCTATTGATTAGAAGCAAGTTACTAGGCACAGCTCACACTCAAGGGGAGGAACTTAAATGAGAGCATAAATGACAAGAGGAAGGGATAATTGAGAGCAATTCCACAAGCTGTATGTCACTCAAAAATAAGCTCTACTCGAGGGCATAATGGAAGAATGACATGGAAGAATGAGGTGAAAATTTATTTCCAAGAATATGATCCTTTATAGGGCTGTCTTGGCTTTTGCAGAGAACACATGACTGGTTAACTCTTACATCGTGCTAGACAAATTTCTCCACTGAAGTACTAACCATAACTGAAAATATCAATGTACCCATGGAGCCAAAGCAGTTAGCTGCAAACAAAATTTCTTTAAGTTTTATGCTTTGTCTCAAACATTCACATGAATTGTGCATTCTAGGATATAATCTATGTGTTTGCTTAAATACAAAGGTATAAAAATTACTTCCCATGGAGAAAAATTAATTTTCTAAGGCGAGACACCATGTGGATTTAGTTTGAAGAGCCTGACTCAGATCTCATAGCACCAGTTTCCTTTTGATGGGTCATCTCTGCTGACTCATTCACATCTATTTCCTCTGTGACATGGGGAAGCTAACTATTATCATCTGTTAACAGTGAAAAAAGGAAAGATCTTGCAACATCTATTTATTTTCCTTTTTAAAAGGAGTTTAGCCTCCCCACCTGCTAATCCTTGTGTGGTCCACACGCCCCCATGTTAAACAACCATTTGCTTTTCCCTGAACAGAGAAGCTTTTTCTTTCCTTGGGTTACGTGAACATGTAATTCTCTCAACCTGGGCTGCTCTGTCCTGCCACATCTTCTGTGTGATTCCTCTTTACCCTTTTGCCTGCAGCCTGGGGAGTCAGGGGAGGTCTTGGAGAAATAGTGATGCCTCAGGAGAGTTAAAGGCTATGCCTGTCCCTTCCCAGAGCCACCTTTGCACACCTTCATTTGTGCACAAATAAATTATGGTGACTATACAATGTTTCAACATCTCCTCTTCTAGATGTGAGCTTCTTAAGGAGAAAGACTGACTTTTCTTTTTTGTACTACAAGCTGTAGTTATAAAATGCCCACTATTTGGCATATAGAAGATGTTCAAAATATGACTATTACCATATGAGAAATTAAAACTGAATAAGAAAACATTTATTAAAATTTCAGTTGATTCATTTAAAAATAACAAATGCATTACATGTTAACTAAATAACATTTTTAATAGAAAATGTTCTGAAAACAGAAAGCCAGTTAGTCAGAAGTATGGCATTGCTTTATATTTTTGCAAATCTCTTGAATGTCTGGCTTAACAGGAGTCAGCTGGTCTCTTATATCTGCTTCTGCAATTAATCTGTTGTGATATGTTGTTTTGGTTGAAGGTTATGAAGAAGATCTGGCATCATACAGATATGCAGTTAGAGAAGGAAAAAGCTTTTTAGTAGGTTGTTTAGATAATTGTGACTATTCTTATATTTTGTAATTTGAGGCAGGATCTTGCTCTGCTGTGTGCGCTGGAGTGCATGGGTGTGATCATGGCTCACTGCAGCCTTGACTTCCTAGGCTCCAGCGATTCTCCCAATTCAGCTCCTCCAGTAGCTGAAACTAGACGTGCATGCCACCAAGCTAGCTAATTATTTTTTGTTTGTAGAGACGGAGTCTGACTATGTTGCCCAGGCTGGACTCAAACTCCTGGGCTCAAGCAATCCTCCTGTCTCAGCCTCCCAAAGTGCTGAGATTACAGGCGTGAGCCATCATGCTGGCCAAATTGCAGATATTGTCCTTTGATACTACACAAAATTTGCTAAGTGGTAGTTTCTTAAAGGTTATTTTCAGTGTGGAATCTAAAATGATATTAGTGAACTCTTCATACCCTGTTACACTAAAATCCATTGGCCTGTCTTGAAATTTGAATGTTTCTTTTACCCATGCATGATTTTGTAACATCATGGATAATACTGGCTCACTGAGGTTATGTATATCTTCCAGATATTTAAACATTTCATTATAAAATATCACAAAATCATACTTGCCAATATTACCATTGATTTCATTAGGAAAGTTCTTAAATATTGAGAAACTATCAAGCTCATAATGGTGAATAAAATTACTCCAAATTCAAATTTTCAGTTGAAACCTTAAATTTTATCATTGGCGACACATACTGTCAGTTGCTTTTCTTGAAATAATGAGGCTTATTTATTTATTTATTTATTTAGAGATGGAGGCTCACTCTGTTGCCCAGGCTGGAGTGTGGTGGCACGATCTTGGCTCATTGCAACCTCCGCCTTCCAGATTCAAATGATTATCCTGCCTCAGCCTCTCAAGTAGCTAGGATTATCGATGCATGCAACCATACCTGGATAACTTTTTATATTTTTGATAAAGATGGCGTTTCACCATGTTGGCCAGGCTGGTCTCGAACTCCTGACCTCAAGTGATCTGCCTGCCTTAGCCTCCCGAAGAGATTACAGGCATGAACCACTGTGCCTGGTCTCATTTCATTTATTTTTGATAAGATGTCTGCTAAATTCTCAAATTTAACTAACTGGAATTTGTTTGCTATCATTATGGGCTGAATTGTGTCTTCCTCCCAAATTTCTATGTTGAAGCCCTAACCCCTAGCATCTCAGAATGAGACTGTATTTGGAAACAGGGCCTTTAAAGAGGTGATTGGATTAAAATGAAGCTGTTAGAGTGGGCTCTAATCCAATCTGATTGGTATTTTTGTAAGAAAAGGTTGGCCAGGTGCGGTGGCTCACGCCTGTAATTCCAGCACATTGGGAAGCCAAGGCGGGCAGCTCATGAGGTCAGGAAATAGAGACCATCCTGGCCAACACAGTGAAAACTCGTCTCTACTAAAAATACAAAAATTAGCTGAGTGTGGGGGTATGCACCTGTAGTCCCAGCTACTCAGGAGGCTGAGGCAGGAGAATCACTTGAACCCAGGAGGCAGAGGTTGCAGTGAGCTAAGACTGCGCCACCGCACTTCATCCTGGTGACAGAGTGAGACTTTGTCTTAAAAAAAAAAAAAAAAGAAAGAAAATGTGGACACCAGGGGTGCACATTCACAGAGAGTTTCAGCAACCATGTCCGACACATCCGATATGGCTAAGATTGAGAAATTTGATAGGTCGAAATTGAAGACAGAAATGCAAAAGAAAAATCAACTGACAGCTGTGGCTACCAACCTGGGCTGATGAAGAAGGATCAAAGGATTAATGTTTTTGTAGATACCACTATGAGCAGATGACCTGGGGACCAGGTGAGCACTCTTAAACTTAGCGTGTTATAAACTCCCTCAGAATGTGATCACAATCACAGAGAGAAAGGGCAGAAGACTGGATTCCAGATGAAAGTGAAGATCAGCCACTCAGCTACAAGTGGAGCTCAAGATATAAATTAAGCTGTGTTATGAAAAACAGTTATATTTCTCACTCACATGAATTTCTGGACTGAGATTTGTCCCTGCTACAGCCGTTTTACAGATGAGAAGACTGAACCTTAGAGACAGCAAAGTAGGTGCCCAAGGTTCAACAGTTTAGTGGCTTGGCTGGAATTCAAACATCAGAGACCAGTTCCTAAACTCTCCAGAAGAGTGAACTTGAGGCTGGGAATATTTGGTGTCCAAGGTGACATGACCATTCAGGGTAAACTCAGAGATGGAACTACATCTGTTGACTTCTCAGCCTGTGCTCTTTTCGAAGACAATGGGATTCTGTATTTCAAAGGAATACAAAATTGTGTTGTAAGTGAATTACCGCTGACTTTCCAAAAGACCATCAGAAAAACCTTTTGATCAAGCATGGGTTATTTAAATCCTGCCTTTGCAAATTACTAACCTAGAAACCTAGAGACAGTTATTTAATGTCTTTACCTCCCTTTCTTCTATAAAATGGGGCTCATAATTTGTCTCTCCATTCCTTAAGTGTGTGCTGTGTGTGTTGACTTCTTTCCAAAAACTACAGTATGGAAAGGGGGAAACAAAGAGTAACGTCACAGTGGAGAAACCTCAGCCAGATGACTAGCGTCAGCATCATCCATGAAAAGCTGATAAGCAACGCTTGCCATGCTGTGCTGAGAATGGCCCTTGACCTCTGTGATCTTTTTTCCTCAAAACACATAACCCCAATGTCTTTTCCCAGTAAACACATAACCCCAGAACATATAACCCCAATGTCTTTTGCCCCAAAACACATAACGTCAATGTCTTTTCCCCCAAAACACATAACTCCAATGTCTGTTTGGTTGCTATAACAAAACACCGTAAACTGAGTGGCTTATAAACAACAGAAATTTGTTTCTCACAGCTCTGAGGCTGGCAAGTCCGGTCAAAACCAAGCAGATTTGGTGATCTGTTGAGGGCCCGCTTTCTGGTTTATAGGCAGCCATCTTCTTAATGCAGCCTTACAAAGTGAAAGGGGTGAGCAGCCTGTCTTTGGTATCTTATATTTATAAGGACACTATTTCGATTCACAGGGGCTCTGTCCCCATAACATAATAACCTGTCAGGGCTCAGAAAACAATGCCCCAAAATGAAGTTCTCTGAAGTAGCCTCAGAAGCAAAAGTTTTTGTCTGACCTTCTCCTGCCTTCCTGTTTCTCAGTCCTGTTCTCCCCCGAGGCTAGCTTTAGCCATGGAAACTAGAATCGTCTTCCTCAGGACAGATCATAGAAACCAGAACTCCTGTTCTTCGAAGTCAGCTAGAAAACCTAAAACTATTACTCTAATTTATCCTCTCCATTTCTTGATAAAAACTGGATATAAAGCAATTATCTGATGTACCTTGTTTAACTACAGGTCATAAGAGGACCCTGCCTGTACCCAGTAGGACCAAATGTATGCTCAGACCAAGAAGAATCGAAACAGGTCTTTCTGGATTTTCCCTTCAGTCTGTTAGCATTAGAGAATACTATTTCGGCCAGTGGTATTTCTACATAGCCGTCCATAGTTTGTTGAGCCTAAGAATAAACATGTAAAATCTCCCCTGTATCTTTGGGTCTTTATTCTGAAGGCCCCTGTGAATACATGTTAAATAAATGTGTATGTTTTTTTTCTCCAGTTAATCTGCTTTTTGCAAGTTGATTTGTGTGTGTGTGTATGTGTGTGTGTGTCTGTGTGTGTGTGTGTGTGTGTGAAACTTCAGAGAGCCAAGGGGATTCTATACACCTGAAAACCCTACGACTTAATATTATGCCATCACCTTTGGGTGAGGATTTCAACATATGAATTTTGGGAAGATACAAAAATTCAGACCATAGCACCCAGTCTAATAATCATGACAAAAGTACTAGGCGCATCCTGATTGATGGCCATTCTGCAAAATACCTGACCAGTTTTCCTCACAACTGCCAAGGTCATGAAAAATCGAGAAAAGTCTGAGAAATTACTGCAGTAATTTCAAGAGAAGCCTAAGAAAACACCATGACTAAAAGTAATGCGCTATCCTGGAATGGATCCTGGACCAAAAACAAAAGACATTAGAGAAAACCTAAGGTAACTGGAATAAGGTATTATGGACCTTAGTTGATAATAATGTATAAATGTTATGTCACTAACTGTGACAAATGTACCATATTAATATAAGATGTTAATAATGGGAAACTGGGTCCAGTGCCTGTGGGAAGTCTGTGTACTATCTTTGCAATTTTACTGTAAATCTAACACTATTCTAAAATAAAATCATTTGTTTAAACAAGGAAAAAAGAATGGATATTGGTGTGTGAGAAAATAACTTTGATAAGAAGGTATCCTTGAATATGCTATATTTTATTAAAAGGAAACTAATTCTCAAGCTTAATTTTAATTATTTTTAGTAACAAAGCTCTGGTGACATGCTTGTAGGTCAAGATACTTGGGTTGAAAAGTGCTGAGGAAGATGGTGTCTATAAAATGCTTTTCAGCAGTTCGGCCTTCTTAATTCAGATAGTCAGACAGTGCCTGAGGTTCTTTTCTGAATCCAGTCTCTATCTAGCCTTCAACTTCAGTTGCAGTGAGATTTTGCTAATCATTAGCATCACAGGGAGGCTTACAATTTTTGTAAAAAGTATATATTTTTATTAATCCAACATATCTAAAATGTTCTAATTTCAACATGGAATAGTAAAAACATTGATGTGACTTTTTAAAAAATACTAAGCCTTTGAGATCTGGCATGTGTTCTGCACTTACAGTGCATTTCAATTTGGTGAGCCACATTTCAAGTGCTCAGCAGCTACTTGTGCAATTCTGTATCATTTAGTATACGAAAAGTACAATGACACACGCATACACATGCAATCATTATCACTGAATTTTTTTAAAATAAAGAAACTTAGATGAACAAAAAAATGAATTGCCTTGTTCTTATTGTTCTCTCTTCATTATTAATTCATTTGAGGACCATGCCATTTCATAGACAGCTG
The DNA here is from genome assembly GCA_963573385.1 of Cacajao melanocephalus. NCBI lineage: Eukaryota > Metazoa > Chordata > Mammalia > Primates > Pitheciidae > Cacajao > Cacajao melanocephalus. The sequence goes on along the minus strand of CAUYLG010029653.1, from coordinate 3,234 downwards.
CCTGGGAGTTAGGCACAGTTGGGTTGGGTTGAGTTGTCTAAAGATACCTAGGACTGCCATACGCACACCTGAGTTGGCTCCTTCTTTCCTTCATTGAACAGACATTATCGAGAGCCTACACTGTGCCAGGCTTTGCTAGGTGCTGGGGATACAATGGTAAAGGTGAAAAACATATGGGTCCTCTGACTTCATGGAGCTTCCAGCCTATGCAAATGACAGGTTAATTACAAAAGAAGTTGAGTGCTCTGCAGTGGGTATTAAAGATGGGATGAGCAGTGATGGAGTGTATTGTCTGTAGAGATTTTACAAACAATGATAAAAAGGATTAAAAGTTGTTCTGCTTTTTATCATCACCATGCATCTGCAATTCTAAACCATGTCAGTGATAAAATACTCGAAGGGGTCCGTAATACATCATTGTAGCATAAAAATTATTTTGAACTGAAGGCATTTGGTTCCTGAAATCTTCTATCTATTAAAAGCAGAGCTTCCCAACAGAATTCAATTGTCATAAATTCCCTCCCTGTGGGAACTTGGGAAGATTGACTCTTATCACTGGAGATGAGAAATCAGCACCACACACAGATGTTGTCACAAAACTATCATATCTCTCATCTCTTGCCCTGAGGGCCCATTTATCTTTCCAAAAAGCCATTTGTTTTCCCTTAAGTGCCCTTTCTTTTTCCTTCCCCTATGAAGATAGTATATAAACCCCAAATTCTAACTACCTCCTTGCATCACATTTCTTTGTAAACTCCAGTAAGTGTGTGATTAAGTTTGTTTTTTTTCTCTTGCTAATTTATTGTCAGTTTATGTCTTTTTTCCACTAGGTTCAAATAACAATCCCACCATTTAAAAATTAATTTTTAATATTTATGGATATATAGTAGTTGTATTTATTTATGGGGAACATGAGATATTCTGATACAGGCATACATGTATAATAATCACATCAGGGTAAACGGTGTATCCATCACCTCAAGCATTTCTCATTTCTTTCTGTTATGAACATTTCAATTATACTACCTCAATTATTCAAAATGTACAACAAATTATTGCTAACTGTAGTCACTCTGTTGTGCTGTTAAATACTAGATCTTATTTATTGTATCGAACTGTATTTGTGTACCCATTACCCATCAACATTCCTTATTCCTTCCCATTACCCTTCTCAGCCTCTCATAACCATCATTTTATCCTCTCTCTCCATGAGTTTAATTGTTTTAATTTTTAGCTCCCACAAATGAGTGAGAAAATGTGGAGTCTGTCTTTCTGTGCTTGGCTTATTTCACTTAACATTTTCTTCATGATATGGTTTAACTCTGTGTCCCCACCTAAATCTCATCTTGTAGCTCCCATAATTCCCAAATGTTGTGGAAGGGACCCAGTGGGAGACAATTTAATCATGGGGGTGAATCTTTCCCATGCTATTCTTGTGATAGTGAATGAGTCTCACGAGATCTGATGGTTTTAAATACCAGAGTTTCTCTGTACAAGCTTTCTCTTTGCATGCTGCCATCTATGTAAGATGTGACTTGCTGCTTCTTGCCTTCTGCCATGATTTTGGGGCCTCCCCAGCCATGCGGAACTGTAAGTCCAATAAACTTCTTTCTTTTGTAAATTGCTAAGTCTTGGGTATGTCTTTATCAGCAGCATGAAAACTGACTAATACTCTCCAGTTGCATCCATGTGGTTGCAAATGACAGCATCTCATCTTTTTTTTATGATGGAATAGTACTCTGCTGTGTATATGCACCCATTTTCTTTATCCATTCATCTGTTGATGGACACCCAGGTTGATTCCAAATCTTGGTTATTTTACATAATGTTTCATGAACATGGGAGTGCAAATATCTCTTTGATATGCTGATTTCCTTTCTTTTGATTATATGTCCAGCAGTGGGATTGTTAGCGCATGGGGTAGTTCTATTTTTAGTTTTTTCAGGAACCTACATATCATTCTCCGTAGTGGCTGTACTAATTTACACTCCCACCCACAGTGTACAAAGGTTACTATTTTGCCACATCCTCACCAGCATTTATTATTGTCTGTCTTTTGGATAAAGGTTTTAACTGGGGTGAAATGATGTCTAATAGTAGTTTTGATTTGCAGTTCTCTGATGATCAAAATGTTGAGCACATTTTTATGTACCTATTTACCATTTGTAGGTCTTCTTCTGAGAAATGTCTATTCAGATCTTTTGCCTATTTAAAAATCTGATTATTAGATTTTTTTCCTATTGAGTTGTTTAAGTGCCCTATGTATTCTGCTTACTAATCCTTTGACTGATGGGTAGTTTCTAAATATTTTCTCCCATTCTGTGGGTTGTCTCTTCACTTTGTTGATTGTTTCTTTTGCTAGGCAGACTGAAGAACTGTTTTTAGCTTTCTTATAGGTAGGTCTGGTGTTGATAAAATCTCTTAGCTTTTGTACGTCTAGGGAAGTGTTTACTTCGTGATTGAAGGGTATTTTTTATTGGATATTATGTTCCAGGATAAAAGTTCTTTCCTTCAATATTTTAAATATATCATGTCACTGTCTCTTAGCTTGTAAAATTTCCACTGAAAAATCTGCTGCCAGACATATTGAAGCTCCTTTATATTTTATTTTTTTTCTTTTCTTCTGCTGCTTTTGGGATCCTTTCTTTATCTTTGACCTTTGGTAATTTGATTATTAATGCCTTGAGGTAGTCTTATTTAGATTAAACCTGCTTGGTGTTCTATAACCTTCTTGTATTTGAATATGGACATCTTTCTCTAGGTTTGAGATGTTCTCTATTATTACCTTTTTGAATAAACTTTCTTTTTTTAAAGAAAATTTATTTATTTAACTTTAGGTGCATACTATATCTGGCATTTCTCCCCATGTTATCCCTCCCCACCCCCCACTGTCTCTCCCCTACCCCCTCAACTGCCCCGTGTGTGACGCTCCTCTCCCTGAGTCCATGTGTTCTCATTGTTCAACACCCACCTATGAGTGAGAATGTGCAGTATTTGGCTTACTGTTCTTGTATCAGTTTGCTGAGAATGATGGTTTCCAGATTCATCCAAGTCCCTACAAAGGACACGAACTCATTGTTTTTTATGGCTGCATAGTATTCCATGGTGTATATGTACCACATTTTCTTTGTCCAGTCTATCATTGATGAGCATTTGGGTTGGTTCCAGGTCTTTGCTATTGTACATAGGGCTGCAATGAACATACGAATAAACTTTCTACTTCAATCTCTCTGC